>ML418226.1:6930-136435 GCA_005239525.1 Nicotiana knightiana | reverse complement strand
CACTTTAAGTGGAAAAACTCCCGTACCCCCTTTCGGGGCGTATAAAAAGGAGGTGTGACACCAGCCAAAGTGGGTGTCTGAAGTGGTAGAAAGCTATGAGAATGACCAAAGAGTTCAAGAATTGCTCATTAAGCTCTCATTGGACCCAAATGCAGTACCTAACATCTCTTTACAACAGGGCATCCTGAGGTATCGTGGCAGAGTTTGGGCCGGAGAAAAGGGCAACCTAAGATCAAGGCTAATCAATGATATGCATGCTACCCCATGGGGAGGGCACTCAGGTGTATTGGCTACATTGCAAAGGTTGAAGTCTTTATTTTACTGGCCTAACTTACCTAGTGAAGAGAAAACACAAGTCCAAGGTTGTGAAGTTTGTCAACGCAACAAAGAGAAAATTATTGCATATTCGGGTCTCTTGCAACCAATGCATATTCCGTCAAGGGCCTGGGAGCATGTCGCTATGGATTTTATTGACGGTTTGCCCAAGTCGTGGTAAAGACTCCATTTTGGTGGTAATTGATCGATATACCAAATATGACCATTTCTTCACAATTACACACCCATATTCAACCAGTCAAATTGCAAAAGCCTTTCTAGACAACATTTGCAAGTTGCATGGATTGCCTAGTTCAATTGTGTCGGACAGGGATCCCATTTTCATAAGTATACTATGGAAAGAAATTTTCAAAGGATTGGGGGTGCAATTGCGAATGAGCTCGACATACCACCCACAAACTGATGGTCAATCCAAAAGATTGAATCGTTGCTTGGAAACATACCTAAGATGCACGACGGGTCACCGTCCCTCAGAATGGAGCAAGTGGGTGGCTTTAGCAGAATTCTGGTACAACTCTAACTTCCAATCAGCAATTGGAATGACTCATTTTAAAGCCCTATATGGATATGAGCCTCCACAGCCCACCTTTTAGCTAATTGCACAATCTCCATTGAACCCGACAAACCAAATCATTAACAGACAGGTAATGTCTCGAATCCTCAAAGACAACCTCGAGAAAGCTCAGGTCAGAATGAAGCAAAATGCAGATAGACATAGGATTGACAGGAAATTTAAAATTGGGGATTTGATGTTTCTTAAATTGCAGCCTTATCGGCAGGTGTCAGTAGTGCTAAGAAGAAATTTGAAGTTATCAGCAAAGTTCTTTAGTCCCTATGAGGTCATTCAGAAGATTGGACCAGTGGAGTACAAACTCAAGTTGCCTTTGAGTTCCCTCATCCACCCAATTTTTCATGTATCCCAACTGAAGAAAACCATTGGTAACGAGAATTTTGTATCACAAAATCCACCCTTGTGCAACCTAGAGGGTCAAATGCCTGTAGAGCCCATAGCCATCCTTGATCGAAAAATAGTGAAAAGGGGGAATAGAGCTTCAACTCACGTGCTGGTCCAGTGGGCAAATTTTTCACCAGAAGAGGCAACATGGTAAGAGTATTCCTTCTTAAAATCCCAATTTCCGAATTTTGACGAACCTTGAATCACTCAAGGTTCTTGCCGAAGGAGAGTGGAATGTGACGATCTGAGATCATCACTCTTGAAGAAGAAGACTTAGGAGTATTTTGTTAATAGCGGATTTTGTAATTAGAAAAGAGTTGGGTTCTTTAAACCCTTAGGTTTAGTTATTTTTCATTTTAGCCCTTAGGAGGTGTGTTCTTGTTGTTTTCTTGTTGTTGCGGCCTCAATACAATTCTGGATATCCTCTTTTTTCTTTTGCGACAACTATATGCAACCAGGGATGGAGTTATTCGATCATAGTGGTTCCGTACCTGAATGTAATGTGCAGTCTGGGCACCCATGTCCGATGGTTTGAGAAAGAAAGAATCCTTGGAAGTGTCTATTCTATCAAACCACGGGACGCAGCCGTAGATCGAGCCCTGAAAGTCCTCTCCTCGCAGCTCCATGCGTTAATATTCGAGGAAGTTGCTTTTGACACGAGGAATATACAAGAAATACTTGCTCTAGATCCCAAAGAAGGCTTAGGAAAGGTTCTACAAGAGTGACACATGTTGTCTCCTCAATTGGGTTGTTATTTTAGGAACAACTCTCATTATCCAGCTTAAAAGGACATTCTCTGCTCATTGTAAGGTGTTAATTGAATGAAAATCAAAATCTTTTCCTTAAATTCTTTCTATTTCTTTTTAGCAAACGTTACACGCTACTATACTACGTTAATATTATCTGCGTGTAAACAAAGTAGTACTATTCTTTTCTTTTCTATTAGCTGATCGTCCAAAACTCTCGGAGTGATCCAATTCTCTGATATTCATTGTCCTGCAGGTCTATTATTAGGCACCCAAGAAAGGATGGGAGCTACGCTAATTAATTATTAATCACTACCTTTAAGGGTCGTTTGGTATGAAGTATTAGAAGGTATAAGGGTGATATAAAAATTTAATACAATCTTAATATTTTGTTTGGTTAGCCAATCAGGTATAAGTTATCCTGGTATTAATTTTAACACTGGGATAACTTATACCTTATAGAAGGTGGGGTAATTAGCACCGGTATAACTTATATCTTCTTCTTAGAAATTATGCAATTGTCATTCTTAATACAACATACCAAACAATGAATAAACAACAATCCCAGTATAACTAATCCTAGTATAACTTATCCCGATATAAATTATATCGGCATAACTTATACCGATATAAATCGTATTCTAACCCAACGATCCCTAACTCTGTTAGTTATTAGATCACTTTCGCATTTTACTCTCGTTATTGCCATATATGCACCCTTGGGAATTACTACACTAATACTGAGTCACAGTCTCACATTACAATATCTCCAGGTCTTTAAGTTACCACATATACACTGTGTTATTCTCTCGCTTCTTGGTTGGATTTCCCGAGTGTAGGTAATGAATAATCAGGGTCGAAGAAGATTCCTACATTTCACCACTTGTTAACAAATCAAGTTTCTGACTCTAACCTCCTTTACGTCAATCATGGAGTGCTTGAACTTTTGAAGTTTGACCACGAGACCCCATATATATACAACTTGAGCAGCTTTCAAACTAAATTCATTCAGCAGTCCTTTAATTATTTAATGAAAGAAAGCCCCACCAATATAGTTTTGGTCCGATCTTATCCGCAACTCTCTCTCTTGACAATATAGCAACTAGCACGCTCCAAAAAAGAAGTAAAAGGACACGCATTCATCCTTAAACCAGAAAAAACATGACACGGTTTCCATATGTATTTCCTTATATAATTAAATGAATAACTGGAATTAGGCAACTTCCAGTTAAATCCAGAAGATATACATCATGTCATGTCGTTTAAAAAATAATAGACCCAAAATATGAACGCGTTAATAGGGGAGTGTTAGTTGTCGAAGTTCCTTGGCCGACCCACTAGCCATCTGAGTCCAAACTTGCGAACCAATTCAACGAATTGGTGAATAGTCGAAATTTCCTTTCCCTATGTCCACTTCCAGATCTTTCCAATTCTACCCACCCTATATATACTCCTACTTCTGCAGCTTCTTTTCTTCGTAGCCAAAGTTTACAACACTCAACACTTTTTTCATAAAACAAACCTACAAAAGCAATACTTTCAGTTTCTTGTCTTTTTAACTCCATTTGTTTTCCAAGTTAGAAGCAATAATAAAAACACCAAAGATGATGATGTCTATTTTCAGTTCCTTTGATGCTCTCTCTGCTGAAGTTTTTGGACAAAAGGTGACCTCTTTTTGGGCACCTAGTACTGACAACAAACAACAGCAAAAAGGGGTTGGACCTCTTGTATCAGATCATAAGACTGGTGGTGTTTCTCCGCCGTCTACTTCATCAACCGGTGGTCTGAAGAAGCACGGAGAGGCATCTCCGCCGTCATCTTCGTGCAAACAGCAGCTGACGAGGCAGAGGTTTGCACTGGAATTGGATGGTGTCAACTGTTTCGAGACTATCATTCCCTATTGATTTTTTTTATTATTTTTTAAAAAAACTAAAATTCTAAGACTGAAATTCATTATTCTTGTTTAGTCATGATCATGGTCATGTCCACTGCTGTAAATTCAGGAAGTTGATATACAATTCATTTTTTTTTTACTTTATTTTCTTCTTATTTGTAAGATGAAATTGAGGGAAGATTATATAGTATTCCGGAAAGTTTATGATTTTTCATGTGCCAGATTTCTCGCAACTTAATTGTCTATGTAGATTGTTAGGTGAGAATGCATATAAATACTACGCTAATCCCTTCTTTCCACTTTGTGCAACACTCAAAAAGATTTAGAAATAATTTATTTTTAATTATTAACGAAATAAATTATAATTACATAAATATTTAGATCATAAATTTCAAAAACTTATTTTGCCTTCTTAACTGGTTGAGCAGTAAAATCCATCATATGAGCTAAAGTGTTGAGCAGGAATCACGAGTGAATTAAAGGGGAAAATAATGAGCGATTAATAACGTAATCTAAATAAATCATGATAAGTGAGACTCTCGGATTTACCTAAATGACCTAAACAAAAAGAAACCTTTAAAAGCAAAATTTCGAACAGAACCTCGTTAAAGCTACCACGATTGGAAGTTTAGGCAAGCTAAACTTGAGTTTGAGCAAATAAATCTAATAATGTGATGTGAGGTAATTGATAACGGTAAATGTGCTTGCACCAAATTAAGGAATTTAACTTGAGCAATTAAAAAATAAATGACAATTAGATCACTCAATCATGATTAAATATAAATTTGTATATGAAAGACACATGTTTTGTAGTGATTAATATTTATATGAACGATATATATTTGTATTTATTGGTATAAGTAAATATTAAGTGTGGATAAATTTTACCATTAAGAATACACCAAAAGGGACCTTGTGGTTAATCTCTAACTTCTTTGTAAAAATGCTGGAAATTAACTGGATATTTGAATTCTCAGAGTTCAGGAAAGATCCTTATTTGCAGCATTACGTGTAACAAACAGGCCAGGCCGAAGTATCCGAGTCTAACCTCCTATGCCGAAGTCAATATTAATTGCTATTCGATCTTTGAAGTTGGGTTGACGAAATCATTGACCAGGTCAACAATCCTTTGATTTCGTTACGAAAGAAAGTCCCACCACCAATATGGAGTTAGTCCAAACCTATCCACACGAAATAAATAATGGATGGACCAATATTTATTAACATGCTAAAAGAACAGGGTATAATAGTTGAAAAGACACGCATATATAACCATATGCTCGTAATTTCAAACATTTATATAAAAGAAGAAAAACCATAGGAAATAAGACACGTTCAGCATTTTACAGTATTTCCTTAATAAGTTAACCTTTAGTTAATACTATAAACCTTTTTTAGTCCAAAATAGAAAAGAAAATGTAGTCTATCAGTTCATTTATATTACAATATTGCCTTATTAGTTTGTTTAAAAAATAATGAAATGTCTTTATACTTGAAAAGTAAATTAACTTTAAACTTCTTATTACACTCTTAATATAAAAATTTATATAGCTATACATATGTTATGAAGATGGAAATATTACGCCTTATTTATAATAAACCAAACACAATTTTAAAATATTATTACTTATAGCTACTTTTTTTATTTATAGCAAAATGATTATTTATTTGACACCTTACCATTGAGGCGTGAAATACGCTAGTTATGTTCTTTCTCCGTCTCATCCTTTTCTCTCTCTCTTTCAATCAACAAGATTCTTAATCATCTCTCTTCTCCCTCAAATCTCTCTGCCTTTGCCATCAACAGCCATTTTTGGCGGTGGCGATAGACTTTCTGAAGCGAAAAGAATAGATCTGAAGCAAAGAGGGAGTAGGCGAATAGATCTGGCCATGGCTACGGGTTGAGCTTTTGGAAATCCGAAGCAGAATCGCTGTAGAAGATTTGATGAGGGCCGGATTTTTGTTTTTCTCTATTTCTAGTTTTAATATAATGTATACAATATTTTGCTTGACCGGGAAATGCCATTTTCGTCGAATTTTCTTCTCTTCTTTGCTATTGAGTCACATATAATGGTACAAATACATTGTATTCTGAACAAATACACTTGAATATATTGTATTTTTGTATAAATACATTATATTTTCGCTAGTATTTATGTATTCCGAAGGTCTGTATTTTTTGAATAAAGTTGAATATCACAGTTTTTGTAATTTTTGGTTGTTTGACTACAGTCGAATTGAATACAATGTATACTAGTTGTCGCGTCCCTTTTTCTCGCAAAATCGGGTTTCGACATTTGACAACTCTTTTAAGAAAATATTAAAAGAGAAGAGTCGTCATCTAACGATTTTTAAGGTGCGTTAGGGAACCTATTTTGCAAATGACTTTGGTTCAACTAGCTTACATCACCAAAGATCGGGTAAGGGCTCGAAATTACCTCAAAAAGAAGATTTAGGCACTCTTCGAGGTCCACAACTGTGGGTCCTGGCCGAACTTGAATTATATGAATTAGTCTAGTAAACAAAGAGAGAGAGCACAAAGTTTGAGAAATTTTATTATAAAAAAGATTTTGAATAGACGAGTACAACTGCTTGATTCAAACAGAAAAAGAAATAAGATGGGGGGTCCTAAGTTTTTTAACCTAAAAGATCACCCCGTTCAACATAAATAATATTTTGTAACTCCCTCGAGATGGAGTGTTACTCATATTATTAAGCGGGCACAGACTATCATCTCCTATTACCCTATTACTAAGTTAAAGTTGTTACCTAAAAGCGTTCTAGTTCAATTATAGGTCATACCATATGCATTCACTACCCGTTATTCCCATAACTATGGTCCAGGAGGCGTTGGACCTCTATTTTATTTGGGGGGGGGGGGGGTTCTAGACCTCACTTAGGCTGCTCAGAAATGTCAAAACTAGGCGACATACAAAAGCATATTGGACTTCATATATAAGCAGTTAAGGCCTCAAGTTAGCCTCCACACTTAAACAACAAATACGCGATACAGGTTTTCATATTAGGCAGTTCAGAATTAGGGAACTTGAATCCATATAGACATAATTTCTATGTGAATAAGGCATCAAGGTGAGGAAGGTAAGTCATTGTGGAGGTCGAGATGGTTTAACATAAGACGAGGACGAGGATGAGCATCCGTCTTTGGTATGAAGTGATGACTAGTTTTGGGATTTAGATTCCCTAGAGAATATTTTAGTGTATATTCTTTTTTGTTGTACTATCTAGGATTTTGTGACACATGTGTTCTTATAAATAAAAAGAGATGTAGGCCAAAAGGGAATCAGACCTTTTGTAAAGAATATCATCAGCATTCTCTGTACAAGATTCTCACTTTATTGAATAGAAACAAAGCTTGACTTTGCACTTTTCTTTTTTACCCATCTCTCCTGATCCAAGAAGAATCAGACTATACACTTGCTTGTCATCATCCATCATTGTCAGAGAGCATATCTTAAGACCTCGTTGTTGTCGGGTGATCTTTGTCTTATTTACTATCCAAAAGCCATGTATTATTATTTATTGCTACAATTTACATTAATTTATTAGTCTTTATTGCTCCATCATTACTCCAAGGTAGTCTTATTTAATATTCTACGATAAATATTCGCCTTGAAAGTATTAGATTTGTTATTGAATATTGATATTGACTATGATTAATCCTATTTTTTTAATAAATCTAATTGTGTAAAAATCAAGATCTAGATTTTTGGGTCATACGATTTGGCGCTGTTTGTGGAAATTTCTTGGGTAAACTATCAGTTTTCATTCGGTTCTAGAATTTTCATATCTTATTTTTGCTTTTCCATCATTTAATATTTTCTTGTATAATGTTTTTGCGCGAAAAATATGAATTTCGAAATTCGTGGAATTGTTTTTTAACGTTGAATTCGCGACCAAACATTCAATTTAACAATTCAAATAATTTATGCGGAACAGACACTTTGTTAACGAATAAACACCTTTGCACTTGTTGGGACTTAACTTCGTTGGCTATAAATAGTGAGGCTTAACCTCATTTTCCATTACCGAAATCTGAAAATCTTTCCCCTCTATCTTTTGCACTCTGTCTTGTTTTCAAAGAAAAACACGTAAGTATTTTGTGTGATTTGCTCTGCCATTTGAGTTCGTCGAAGTTCTGTGATTTGAAGTGCTGCTATCACAGAACAATTATTCCGTTCTATCCTGGGAAGAATTAATCCGAAACCTAGGACAACTATGAGTGGAATAAATTCTTTAAGGACACGCAAGAAATTTGTGGGCTCAAAATTTTTTGTTTTTGTTATCTTAAACTAGCGTTTTCTGATTTTCTAGTTTTGAATAGAGAAAACTAACATTCATTGCTGAATCAATTAAGTAGCAGCAGAATTTTGATTTGCAACTTTAACTTGTGAATTTATATTATATGTAGAAAAATATTACTTACAATATAGTAATCAATTTCTCTAAGTTCAGGAAAAAGTTAGAGCTATTGGGTGTGGCATTTTAGTTTTAGCAACTTTGCTAGAATATGACACTAGCCTCTTACGAACGGAATACAATAATGTTTCTTGTGTAATGAAAGGATGAAGCTGGAGGGACATGCAATGGTAAGGATGACAGGGATGGTGTCTAGTTAACTCACGTTTTATACCCTAGTTAGTCCTTGAGTAAGTTAAATAAATCAACATCATTAAAATTTCTTAATACACGTGGCAATCATCTAAAACCCTGTTGAGAAAAAGTTTGCTGGAGGGATCTCAACCCTTAAACAACTTCCAGTTAAATCCAGAAGATATACGTCATGTCATGTCACAATAACCAAAATATGAACGCGTTAATAGGGGAGTGTTAGTTTTCGAAGTTCCTTGGCCGACCCACCAGCCATCTATGTCCACTTCCAGATATTTCCAGTCCTACTTGGGAAAGGAATTCCAGTTCTTTAACCCAACCCCAATATATATACTTCTCCTTCTGCACCCTCTTTTCTTCGCACACAAGTTGAAAGCACTCTTTACATAAACAAACCTACAAAAGCAATACTATCAGTTTCTTGGCTTGTTAACTCCATTTGTTTTCCAAGTTATAAAGCAATAAAATACCAAAGATGATGATGTCTATTTTCAGTTCCTTTGATGCTCTCTCTGCTGAAGTTTTTGGGCAAAAGGTGACCTCTTTTTGGGCACCTAGTACTGACAACAAACAACAGCAAAAAGGGGTTGGACCTCTTGTATCAGATCATAAGACTGGTGGTGTTTCTCCGCCGTCTACTTCCTCAACCGGTGGTCTGAAGAAGGCCGGAGAGGCATCGCCGCCGTCATCTTCGTGCCAACAGCAGCAGAAGAGGCAGAGGTTTGCACTGGAATTGGATGGTGTCCACTGTTTCGAGACTATCATTCCCTATTGATTTTTTGAAACTTAAATTCTAAGTTTGAAATTCATTATTCTTGTCTAGTCATGATCATGGTCATGTACTCTGCTGGAGGTTGATATACAATTCATTTTTTCACTTCTTTTTCCTTCTTATTTTTAAGATGAAATTGAAGGAAGATTATATTGTATTCCGGAAAGTTTATTATGACTGGATTTTTCATGTGCCAGATTTCTTGCAACTTAATTTTCTCTGTTGATTGTTGTGAGAATGCATATAAATACTACTCCGCCCTTCTTCACTTTGTCCAACCCTCCAAAAGAAATATAATTTTTATGTTTAGAAATAATTTAATTTTTTTTTGTTATTAATGAGATAAATTATAGTTACATATTAGATCATAAATTTCAAAAACTTATTTTGCCTTCTTAACTGTTTGACCATAACGAGTGAATTGAAGGGAAAAAATAATGAGCAATTATTAACATAATCTAAATAAATCATGACAAAGTGAGACTCCCGGATTCACCTAAATGAGCTTAATAAAAAGAAACTTTTAAAAGCAAATCTCGAATAAAACCTCGTTGAAGCTACCACGATTGGAACTTTTGGCAAGCTAAATTAGAGTTTATGCAAATAAATCTAATAATGTGATGTGAGGTAATTGATATATGGTAAATACTTCTTGGTGTTTAAACTAAACTAATTAATTTTACGTAAGCAATTAAGAATTAAAGTGACAACCATATCACTTAATTATGATTAAGTGATCAATATGTATATGAAAGACATATGTTTATATGAACGACATATTTTTGTATTTATTTGGTATGCAGTGACGGGGTCAAGATTTTCACTAAACGGTATTGAAGTTTTTGCTTCTGCCTAAATTATTTTTGGGGTATTTCAATCATTCAAATTGGTATCAGAGCCTCTGTGAGATTTTGTCAGAGTCAGTGGAGATCTTGAAAATTATGGATACTTCATATTTACATGATCGCAACGTTTTCAAGTTTGATGGCAAAAATTATTTTGGAGACTGACATCAATATATGAAATATTTTTTCAATGTTGTTGGATGGCCTATTATTGAAACAGGATTTGAGGAACCCCCAGAAGGTACAACATTGACAGGTGATGCAGATAAAAAATTAGAAAAAAATAGACAACTGGATTATAAGGCTATCTCACCAGCAAGATTGAATTGCGTGTATCTAACAAATTTTTGCACGCAAAGTCAACAAAGGAGGTTTGGACAATCTTGGTGAATTCACATCGAGGTTCCGCCGAAGTAAAGAAAGTCAAATTGCAAGAGCTAAAGAGACAATACGAGTTGGCCCAAATGAAACCAACAGAGCCCGTTAAAGAATTTATTACAAGAATTACTAATATTGTCGGCGGCATGAGTACCAATAGAGAAGTACCAGATGAAGTTAAATTGGTTGAAAAAATATTGCAGTCCTTGAGTATAAAATTTCACACGAAAAAGATGGTTCTTGAGGCTACCAATGATCTTAGCACTTTTACACTTGATGATTTAAAAAGTGAATTGGTGACATATGAGATGTCACTTACTCAAGACACACCCAAAATAGTGGAGGAGGCGTTGCAAGCAAAAGGTGAATCAACCTAAAGCAAAAGAAGAGACAAGTTATCCTAAAGAAATAAATCAAAGAGGCCAGAATTTCATAGGTAGAGGTCGTGGTAGAAGCAACTTTCGAGGTCGTGGTATAGGTAATTTTTCTTATCAACAAAGAAATAGTAACAATTTTTTGAAGGAACGACAAGTTCCTCAAAATTTTCAAAGACGTGATAAATTTAAGATTCAGTGTTATAATTGTGGTAAATTTGGACATTATGAAAGCGAATATTGGTCTAATAAATATGGTAATAAAGAAGTATATGCTAAGATGGCTGAGAATAATGGGGATAAACAAGTGACTTTATTATTTTTTAGTTCTGGGGTTGAAGAAACTAATTAAAGGGGATTAATGGTTTATTGATTGGGGTTGCATAAATCGTACGAGTGGAAATAAGAAATTATTCACTGATCGAGATGAAACATTTAGAGGTACAGTGAGACTTGTAAAGGTGCCCGTTGTTGGAAAGGAAAAGATCCGCATTATTGTGAAAGATGATTCTTCTAATTTTATGTCAGATGTATTTTATGTGCGGAGTCTTCATCATAATTTATTGAGCTTGGGGCAACTATCAGAAAAAGGGTATGATTTACGTTTTAAGTATAGGATTGGCACAATCAGTAATAATAAATTTGGACTAATTGCAAAATTTAACATGAACAATAGTCGACTTTGGCTTCTTTATCTCAATAGTGATGATTTACCATGCTTTAGTTCTATAAACTATGATGATACTTGGTTGTGGCATCTACGTCTTGGGTATTTAAATTTTGGGAGTTTGAAATTTCTTGCAAGAAAGAATTTGGTTGATAGTTTGCCTTCTATTGATTTTCTTGACAAGAAGTGTGAGTCGTGTATTTTGGAAAAGAAGTACAGAGAACCTTTTCAGAAAGGCAAGACTTGGAGAGCTGATGCACCATTGCAGTTAATTCACTCATATTTGTGCTCGGTTGAAGTTTCTTCTAATGGTTGTAGTAAGTATTTTATTACTTTCATTGATGATTTCAGCCGAAAGATTTGGGTATATTTTTTTAAAATAAATCTGATGCATGTGATATTTTTTAGAGCTTCAAAGTTTATGTGGAGAAGCAAAGTGGGTATTTTATTAAAATATTAAGGACTGATAGGGGCACTGAATTTCTTGTTTGTGATGATTATTTGAAGAAGTACGGTATTAAGCATCAATTGACAGTAGTTAGATACACACCTCAGGAAAATGGTGTGGCTGAAAGAAAAAATAGAACAGTGATGGACATGGTGAGATCTATGATGCATTCCAAAAGGTTTTTGGGCAGAAGCTATTTTCTGTGCAATTTATGTATTAAATAGGTGTCCTACACGGTCTAATTTTGAAACAACTCCACAAGAGATTTGGACAGGTAAGAAACCAAATATTTCTCATCTAAAAGTATTTGGTTGTCTTGCTTATGCTCATGTTCCTGATGCTTTGAGAAATAAATTGGATGATAAAGCTGAAAAGTATATTTTTATTTGTTATAACCATGAGACAAAGGGTTACAAGTTGTTTAATCTAGATACAGGAAAAGTAATTATTAGTAGAGATGTTACTTTTGATGAGCAGAATTCTTGGGATTGGTCAAAGAAGAATTCTGAACCATCTAGGTCTCAACCAATAATTTCAGTCATAGAGGAAGGAAGTTTTAGCAGACATCAAGAGGAACATGTAGTAGATTCTGTTCAAGCAGAGACGTCAGTCGCCCGCAAAGACAACACCAATTATTACCGGCTCGTTTTCAAGATTATGTTGTTGGCGATGATAATGATTTAACCGATGAAGATATTGTAAATTTTGCCTTATTTGTAGATTGTGATCCAACTACTTTTGAGGAAGCTGTTAAAGATGATGAATGAAGAAATTCATGCTATTGAGAAAAATACTACATGGGAATTGACTACTTTACCACTCTCAAAAAGACCAATTAGAGTCAAGTGGGTATACAAGACCAAGTTCAAACCAACTGGAGAAGTGGATCGCTTTAAGGTGAGATTAGTTGTTAAAGGATACAAGCAGAAGGCAGGTATTGATTACTTTGAGGTATTTGCACCTGTTTCTAGACTTGATACTGTTCGTATGATAATTTCTCTTGCTGCCAATAATTGCTGGAAATCTTTTTCAAATGGATGTGAAATCAGCATTCTTAAATGGTGTACTTGAAGAAGAAGTGTATGTTGAGAAGCCTATTGGTTATGTCAAAAGAGGTCAAGAAAATAAAGTTTATAGGCTAGAAAAGGCATTATATGGATTGAAACAAGCACCTAGAGCTTGGTACACTCGTATCGATTCTTATTTTATTGGACAAGAATTTCAGAGATGTCCATATGAGCATACTTTATATATCAAATTCAAGCATGGCGGAGATATTCTCATTGTGTGTTTATATGTGGATGATTTAATTTTTACTAGCAATAACCTTAAATTAATTTCTTAGTTTGGGGACGCAATGATTAGCCAGTTTGAGATGACTGATTTAGGTTTAATGTCCTATTATCTTGTCATTGAGGTATCTCAGTTAGATAATGGAATATTTATCTCTCATAAAAAATATGTTGGTGATATTCTAAAGAGATTTAATACGAATAAAGCCAAACCAATTTTGACACCCGTTGAAGAAAAATTGAAGTTGGTTAAAGATGGGACTGATGACTTTGTTGATCCTACATATTTTAGAAAATTGGTAGGGAGTCAAATGTACTTGACTTCTACAAGGTCTGATATTACTTATGGAGTTGGATTAATTAGCAGATTTATGGAGACTCCACGATAATCCCACTTGCAAGCAGCAAAGAGAATTTTGAGATATATTCAAAGTACGCAGACTAATGGTATATTTTATTCAAAGACTAATGATAGTAGTCTTGTGGGATTTATAGACAGTGATTGGGCTGGTGATACGATACAAAGGAAAAGTACTTCTGACTATGCATTTTATTTGGGTTCTGGTGTATTTTCCTGGTCTTCCAAAAGGCAACAAGTTGTTGTTTTATCAACAGCTGAAACAGAATACATGGCTGCAACAAGTAGTGCTACAAAAGCATTGTGGTTAAGAAGAATGCTTGGATGTCTTCAACACGAGCAAAATAATCCTGCAATAATTTTTTGTGATTGCAAGTCTGCAATTGAGTTAACAAAGAATCCAATTTTTCATGGGCGTAGCAAACACATTGATATCAAATTTCACTTTATTCGTGACTTGGTTCAAGACAAGGACATAGTTATTAAGTATTGCAAGACTGGAGAGCAAGTTGCTGATGTTTTCACAAAGCCACTAAAATTGGAGTTATTCATCAAGTTGAAGAAGATGTTGGGCATGATCAAATTTGAAGATCATGGTTTAAGGGAGACTGTTGGAAACTAAACCAAGATTAATTAGTATTCCTAAGTTGTCTAGGATTTGATATTTGGTAGTTTCTTTAATTCATGTCTAGTTAGGTTTTGTTTACTAATTTTATATTGGAATAGGTTTTGGTTTTTTAGTATTATAAATAGGGGTTCTACTACTTGTTTTTCTTGTAGAGAAATTTAAGAGTTTATGAGTTGTGAAAAAGCATCTTACCACGTTCTCTCCCTAGTTTAATAAATTTCAATTCTTGGGCACGAGCATTAAATGGAAGTGACAAGCGACACATACATTCAGAGACGGATGCAATGGTATGAGTGAAACGACGACAAAAAAATTCCCGCCATTAATGAGTATCCACTTACCAAATATTTAATTGATAAATAAATGCTAAGTGGGGGGACTATATGTATTGGTAAAAAATAGACTTCACATGTGTAATATTTCTGATGACAAGGCAATCTACGTGGATCAATGAAAATATGACAGTTGGTCAGAAGTTTAGAAAGAAGTACGGGACAAAGAGGAACGAAATAGCATACACACAAGACAATTAGATGCGGGAGTTCCAGTCTAATTGAGGAGTTGAAGAGACACGGTCAGAATGAACTAAGGTAGAATAAATGGTAGATTCAAAGATCTTCAATCAATGAGCTAAACGTTACATAATCTTCACACAACAGTTACGATTACCAATTGTAACGTTACATTAATGATATTATTAGTCATTATTGCTCAATCATTAAGAAGAGTAGACTTTATATTAAGAAATTTCCTATAAAAGGGAGCAAAATCTCACTTGTATAGACACGTTCGAACCACTACTGAAATATACTTACTTTTATGCGATCTTATTGCTTTCTTATTTACAAGTCTAATTTTTATTATTCAGTTATCAGAAGCCCGAGTACTTCTTAAAATAGCTTTGACTAAGAATCTAATTCTTTGGTTAAACAGTCCTGGGATGCACTCCTCAATGCGAGGAGGCACTACTGCTTTGCTCTTTAACGCGCGTGACGGTGAAGAAACTTCTCCCTTCTGGGGAGTAGTCTTTGAAGTCTTTGTCATTTTTGCTACAAAAATCTTAGAAGAGGAGGAGTAAAATGATCGAAAGATGAATACGAAAGGGAAGCAAGCGAAAGAATTGATTAGGGCTCTGAAGATATTGTGAAAAGTGAGGGTTCAAGAAATGAAGTATTGGGGTAATTGTAGGAGTGAGTTAGGCGTACTAAAGAAGGTAAAAGGTCGGGCAACCGCCGTTTTCATACTATGACCTTTCGAGAATCGTGCAGGTGTGACTCTTACACATCCTTTCTGTCACGACAATCACTGACTTCATGTGACTGACGTCATTATGTGGGAAATCGAAGAGTCGAAGGATTCAAATAGTTTTTTATCATTTCATTCTAAGAAACGTGGGGACTATCTGTATACGGTCGATATCAGGGACTCCGATATCGAGGTCTCTGAAGCATGCCAAGCCCGACCTCGAGGGGGCGAAGTAGAAAATGAAGTTTGACCTCGAGGTGCAGGCCTCGAGAAAGCATATCGGGGACTTATCTCAACATACCTCGAGGCAGTATGAAAATCGATGAAATTCCCAAGGGCACGTGGTTAGAGCTGACAAGGTCTGCAAGAATAGTACAAGTCCGTACTAAGCCACTATACAGCTGTAGCAGTAGCTTTTCCTTGTCATGATTGGATATGTACTATGTTGGAATTCTCCCCTCCTATATAAAGGGGACCCCTGTCATTTTGTAAAAGGAACATGAATATTCAATACAATAGAACATTCTCTACTTTTCTTGCAAAAATGTGCTCAACAATTACTCTATAGATTCATTGCTCTTTATTTATTGTCTTCATTAATTGTTTTTCATTTATTGCCCATCATTAGCCGTAAAGGGCTATCCCCGAGGCCCCCAATATCATTGTTTCTTCATCGATTGCTCATTATTAACTGCCCTAGCTAGACCTCTAGGCCCCCCTGTTCCAGCCAGCTCGCGGCCCAGCTCTGTGACAATATTGGTTTGCATATCTTACTTTTCTAACTCACACTTAGCACTTCATATCTAATAACTAGTATTAAGATAAACCACATATTTTTACAATTATAAAATTAAGTATAATTGTCAATACCATTTTTAAGGTAAACAATTGGTATGGCGCAAACATCAAATAAGAATAAGTTTTATTTACCAATAAAAATACACAAATCGGACCTTGTGGTTAATTACCTTGCCAAATTAGAGAAAGGTAACCTTTTACTAGGAAAGCCTTTAATTTATTGTCTATAATCTACTTCATTTTAACCCAAAATGCTGAACAAAGATTAAGTAAGAGGAAAATTTTCTGGTCCTTTAAAGCAGTGCAGCTTGTAGTTTGAGGTTCTAACCTAACATATACATTGGGTTAATCTCTAACTTCTTTGTTAAAGTGCTGGAAGTTAACTGGGTATTTCAATTCTCAGAGTTCAGGAAAGATCCTTACCTGCACCATTACGTGTATTTGCTAACAAACAGGCCAAGTCGAAGTAGCCGATTCTAACCTCTTATGGGCTATGCCAAAGTCAATATTAATTTCTGTTTTATCTTTAAAGTTTTGTTGACTACAAGACCCCATATACAATTTGAATAATGGTCAACTTTTCAACTCATTGACCAGGTCAGCAATCCTTTGATTTCGCTACGAAAGAAAGTCCCACCACCAATATGCAGTTGGTCCAAACCTATCCATACGAAATAAATAATGGATGAACAAAATAGCATCTAACATGCTAAAACAACAAGGTTTAATATTTGCAAAGACACGCATAACCATATGCATAAACCATAGGAAACAAGACACGTTTTAGCATTATACTCCCAGAGGTCAACAATAAGTGATTTTTTGTTTTTTCTGCCCAATTAAGTTATTTTTCTAAATTTTAATAATTAATTAATTTTTTTTTTACATTGCTCTTGGAGTAAATAGTTTTGGAGTATGTGTTAGGAGTGTTTATGTGAAGAGATAGTAAAGGTTAATATGGTCAATTTTATTCCTAATTAATGTTAAAAGGTAGATTTCTTAATCTGTGTGAAAAAAACCAAAAAAACACTTATTATGGACCGGAGGAAGTATAATATTTCCTTAATAAATGAACCTTTAGTTAATAATCTTTTTTGGTCCAAAATAGAATTTTTTTTACTCTGTCGGTTCTTTTCATATACTTCAATATTACCTTAATAGTGTATAGGGTAAAATCGGTTCACATTAAATACTCGAATGCCAGAGTGACTCGTGGAGAGGGAAGGCAAACGGAAGACGAAGCGAGTGGAAACCAAGACCGAGGACAACAACTTCGGTTGATATCCGGTAAACCCCAACGGGAATATTATCAATGAGAGCAAATAAATATTTGCCACCAGATGACATTCAATGAAGAGTATTCCTCAGTATTAGATACACATCCGCTATAGAGAATTTTAGAATTCATGATCTATCGTTACGTATTCAACAATGGCTCACATTATCGTCATTTAAGAGGGACTTGATCCTAGAACCTTATTCCCTAGGTATAGCTATAAGTAGTGACTTCAGCGGCCATTGTAACACACAAAAGCTCTGACAAACTTATGCTACACATTATTCCAAGTTAAATACTACTTTATCTTCTTTCTAACGTTGCTTTTATTGTTGTATTCGGAAGCATTGCTCCCGGAACCAGACTATTAATAATTTCATCTCGATTTCAACGCTAAGTCTTGCATTTTATTTAATTTATTTATCATTTTGGAATCCAACCGATTCGCTTGTCTATATACCACGCTATAAATTCAATTGTACTGTTTTACGGGTAAACAATTAGTTCTTTTAAAAAAAAAATTTATCGTTATACTTGAAAAGTAAATTAACTTTAAACTTCTTATTATATTCTTAATATTTTTTATAGCTATATATACATATAATATGACATATTTAAAGACCATGTAACCAATAAAGATTATGATGGAGTGATAATTAATCCTTCAATCTTAACATGAAGCCTCGAGTTTGAGTCTTGTGTATGAAATTGCCTTTGTTAGAGAACGCTTTATCTCCTAATATGAGACATTCTGACGTGAATTTAAATTTAATCAAAACCTCTATGCCGGTATCGAACGCGGGATGAGAAACCAAGAAAATAAAGACCATAACTTTATAAAAAATAAATAAACAATTATTAAATTAAAACGGAAGAATATTAGTTAGGAATTAGGCTGACTTCCCAAATAAATTCACAAGAAAATTATAAATATATCATGTTAGCAACATTAGAAATCCATTAACACGTGTTGATAGGAGAGTGTTAGTTTCCAAGTTCCTTCACCGACCCGCCAGCCTTCTAAGGCCCAAGACTTGCGAACCAATTCAACGAATAATATTATGGAGCAATAATAGAAACTTCCTTTCTCCACAATCCACTTGATTCCAGATGTTTCCAATTTTACTTGGGAAAAGGATTCCAATTTTTAACCTCCTCCCCTTATAAATACACCTCCTTCTCCTATTTCTTTTCTTCCTAAACAAGTTTTAGCAAAGCAATAAGTACTTTAATTTCTTGTGTTATCTTTTTTTTCCGAATTAGAAGAAAAAAAATACAGCAACCATAATGATGTCAATATTCAGTTCTTTTGACGTTCTCTCTGCAGAGATATTTGGCCTTAAGGTGAACCGCTCTTGGGCACCGCCGGCCAGTACTGAGAAGAAACAACAAGAACAAAGGGTTTCGCCTCTTGTATCCGATCGCAAGAACGAGGCTTCTCCGCCGTCAGCTTCTTCAACCGGTGGACTGAAGAAGGCCGGAGAGGCGGCGACGCCGTTTTCTTCGCGACCACAGCAACAAAAGAGGCCGAGGTTTGCGCTGGAATTGGACGGCATTTACTGTTTCGAAACAATTCTTCCCTATTGATTTTTTACATAAATTCCGAAATTGAAATTCTTTATTCTTGTCTGGCTGTTATTAACCATGGTCATGTTATTCATGTAACCGTAAATTCCAAAGGTTGATACAATTTGTTACTTGTTTGAACTACTTTATTTCATAGTGTTAACCTCTGTTTATCTTTTTTCCGATCAAATAGAGTTAAAGAACCGCGTCAACGACTAATGAATAAGAAACACTGATAGAAAAGTGAAACTGGCACTTCCTTTTAATTGGGTTTCCCTGTAACCTTGGAACTTAAGGAAATAGATTATTCCAGAAGAATAAAGTGGATATTAAATATGTTATGTGCCACAAATTATTTGTATGAGCTCTTCACTAAAAACTGAACAATTCAAGAAAATATGTTTTTCACGGATATATTGAAAGTTATCTTTATTAAGTAAAAAATCTTTTCCGGAAAGGCTTGTTCAATTACAAGAGAACAAAGAAGCAATGTAATGCATCGTACTCTCATGTCAATAATGTTACACCTCTTGAAAAATACTCCCTACTATTTAATAACATTAATCATAAAAATATATATCTCAATTATCCTTTATTTAACAAATTCATTTAATTAATATTTCACTAATGGGAGCAAAACTAGCGAATAGTACGCAAAAGTTGCTTACAACATGGGGAAATTCGTTTTCCTATCTCTGGGGACGTTCGACTCTGTGATTATCATTTAGATCTCGATTTACCCTTCTTCATCTGCTCAATTATTTTTTGTTGACGTTATATGAACTCATGATTTGTAGCCTATAGATTTTATTTTATGTTTAGTAATGAAACTCAATCATAAGTAGCAAATTGCTTTGTTTACCACGAAATACGAGTAAAAATTAAACTTGTAATGTGGTTATAAGGATACGTGATCTGATTCAATACTAATTAATAAATGACGAAGCAAATAAGTGAATTAAACGATTAAGATAAATCAAATCAGTGCCGTTGCAAGTTATCGACCTCGATTTGGAGCAAACTCGAGATCAAGTGTTAAGAACAATAGGAACAACAAGAACAATGGTAATTGTAAGCAAGTAAAAGAGCAACGTATTGTTATTTTTCAGTAACTGTCTGTGTGTCTTTACAAATGAACATGTCTCCTCTTTATATAGTAGAGGAATCCTAAATAAGGTATAACTCTAATTTCGGAAATAAAATCCATCATTAATGTCAATAACCGTTAGCGATTCTGTTAATCCCGAGTTTCCCGCCGAGATTTATGGTCGATCACTTATATCTCGACATTTCGTTGCTCGATATTGCCCGATCTCGATCCTTCGGTCTTCATGTCTTCGAGCTCGAGCTCACTTCGATATGAGCTTAACCCCGAGGCAGACCCTCTGCTTCACTTTGAAGAGGTCTGATTTCCTTGTTGTAACCTTTATGGGCGAACGAATCGATAGAATTTGGTGGCAAGTTGTGATACCAAATCATAGCTCCCTTCAATAGGGTCTCGCCGAACTTCTTCATCAATACAGACTCGATTTCGTCATCCTCTAAATCATTTCTTTTTATGACGCACGTGTAAGAAGTACATGCTCATTTGGGTCAGAGCTCCCGTTTTATTTAGGTATATCGGGCATACGGAACTTCTTTGGGATGGGCTTCGGAGCCGCACTCGGAGGGAACAACTTCTGCACAAACTTCTTTGAATCCATTCCTTTTAAGATTGGTGGTGCCCTCGATATCTGATCAACTCAGGAATTGTAAGTTTCCACCTTCATGTCGTTGGCCTCAATTTTCTTTTCTCCCGATTCTATTCTTTTAGTGAGCTCTTCGAGCATCCTCATTATAGCAGGATCGGTTGTCGAAGTGTTATCACCCGATCTTTAAGGCACTGGCTCGGTACGGTAAGTAGCCTCCTGTTCGACCCTATTTGGTGCCCTGTGCTAGTTTTGCAACTGAGCGATGTCGTTTTGTTGAGCTTGAAGCATTTCAAATATTACTTGGAGACTTACTCCTTCATCTCCTCTGCCCTGTGTACCTCGATCGTCAGTTCGACCCTCTCTGCGTACACTTCCATTGGGGTCTACGTCTAAATCCGCATTCAAAGCAACATGTGAACTGACATCAACCGGGTTGACGGGCGGCGCTCCTCTGAGATCAGCTTGTGGCACCTCGATTCCTGGAGCGAGAACATTCTCATTTTCTCCGTGGAGTCCGAGGCCGTTGTCGCCGTGTGTAGATGTGCTTTGTGAGTTAGACATGATTCAACCTGAAAACAAAAATTCTTGACAAGAAAAAATGTAAAATAGTGTGTTTTATCAGAATTAACACTGAACAATCACTATTATCCTTAGCCCCACGGTGGGCGCCAAATTGTTTATCTCGAAGTACGAGTAAGAATTAAACTTCTAATGTGGTTATAAAGATATGTGATCTGATTCAATACCAATTGATAAATGACGAAGCAAATAAGTGAATTAAACGATTAAGATAAATCAAAACATTGCCGTTGCAAGTTATCGACCTCAATTTGGAGCAAACTCGAGATCAAGCGTTAAGAACAATAGGAACAATAAGAATAGTGGTAAATTGTAAGCAAGTAAAAGAGCAGCGTATTGTTATTTTTCAATAAGTGTCTGTCTTTACAAATGAACATGACTCCTCTTTATATAGTAGAGGAATCCTAAATAAGGTATAACTCTAATTTCGGAAATAAAATCCATGATTGATGTCAATAACCATTATCGGTTCTGTCAATCCCGAGATTCCCACCGAGATTTATGGTCGATCACTGATATCTCGACATGCCGTTGCTCGATATTGCCCGATCTCGATCCTTCGGTCTTCATGTCTTCGAGCTCGAGCTCGCTTCAATATGAGCTTAACCCCGAGGCAGACCATCGAGTTGTATACATGCCTGCGTTTGGATCTCTTTCTGCATACAGCTGCTAAATAAACTTTCCAAGGATCAGAATAAGAATTTTTAGTTTCGTGGAGTATTTAACATAACTAACAATTCTTCGCGAGAAAAATGAAAATTTTCATGTAACTTTGATCCGTTTTTACCTACGGACCCCGTAAAGTAAGACGGGAGCTAATACAAAAGCAGACAAACTAATCTAAACGCTACCAGATGCAAGCAGAGAGTAAATCTAATGTGTTAGTTACACAATTTGCTCTCTGTAATATCATTAACTTCTGAAAATGTTGGATTTACTTGCTGTAATCTTAACGGGAAAGGTTCATTAAACATTTTTTGTTTGAAAGATACTCAGTCCTTCTCGCTTTTAGTATAATATCAAGCCCTTCGACTTAGCAGAATCCGAACTTTGAGCTCCCACACTTCAACCAAGTTAAGAAATTTTAAGTCATATCAAGTGGAAGGGTAAATTATCAATCTTTACTAGAAAAAGATACAAAGTAAACAAAAAATTAAAAGCCACAAAAGAGAATATGCTGTATTATTCGTCTAGTGCACGTTAATTTAATTCCACTAGTATTTATTTTATACTCTTCTTGGAGTTGAAAATTGAAATTACGAAGTGATTATCATGTATCACTTGGTTTGCTTTCGGCACTAAATTCCTTACTTTTCTTGACTGTCAAGGCAACTAATATTCCTTACCTTTGGCTTTTATTCCTATTGGCTCGTGGCTTATGTAAATGCAGGAAGGCAATTTCGTACCGTATGGAATGAACAGTTACATCATATGGTGAAGGATCTTCTTGGCAATCTTAATTTGCAGTGGTTAAGAATAAGGCCTAGAACAAATTAAACAGATGATAACATCTGTGCGCCGCGCTTATATTGATCAATAACACTCTGCTTGTACTACATGTAACAATCATTGATTGTATGATCACTAAAACTATGCTAAAAGGAAAAGAAATAGGTTATGTACAACAGAAACATGGTATAAATGAGATTATCAGTCAAGCCCTTGGACTTGCTCCTCTTCCTATATTTCCAAATCTTTTCGCTACATTAAACAAAAGTGCCTTGGATATGATTCCTCGGTCAAGGGTACAAGCAACAACCAATGCGCCACCAATGATAAGTAGCTTTGGTATGTTTATGCCCTCGGATTTTGCAGGTGAAACCTCTACTTCAGTCCCTGATGATTCTTCCACATCACCTTCCATCAACTTCAAGTATTCTGGATCAATTTTCGTATTAACTTGTGCCATAAAAGCACAGCGAGAGATTTTCATGTTGGATGCTCTTGATTTCTGGTAGGACCGGACTCCACGCTCAATCTTCCTAACAAGTCCCCACATACCCTGCCTTACCCCAAATTTCGCGATTTCCCATGGGATGCCCATATCTTCGTAATGGAAGAGAAGCACCTCGCATGCAGTCAGCTGGCCATTTCCTCTCCTTGATTCCACTGTTTCATGCACCCCAATGGATTTCAGAGTCATAGAAAATGACAAATAGGATCAGAGGATCATGATCTTTAACAGGTCAACTCTAGTTAGCGATACTCGCAAAGAAGTTGAAAAGAAATTGCAGGAAATACATGTCATATTATTGCATTGTTTACAAACTGACAATATGGTGTCAGCCAGTTTATAAGTCCAATTAGAAGTTGCATGTTGTTTTTTATTAATATATACAGGGTAATTGGGAAAGCAAAAGCATGAAACGTTATTCTCCCATACTGGAAAAGAAAGACGTGGATAGAGGAAAATAAGACGGCCATACCTGCTTGAATGTACCAACTTGAATAATACAGGTCAACACGTCTAGGTTTATCCTTCCTGGGAATAGTAGGACATGGAACTCCCTGGTTAAAAACAGAAGGAAAATCATAATTAGATCGGACCTCCAAATATAGAAATTTCAGCACAGCTTAATGTAAGAGGATCAATAGACAAAGCTTGTGACAATTCATTGGCAGATAGAGTTAAGGCCACCATAACGTGGGAATGTCAAAGGTCTTTCGGGAAGCTCATAGATACTAACATAGAAGGAGAATATCTTTGATATTTCAGGTCTCTCCAGCTCTGCCCATCCTCCATTTCTCAAATCTAAGTCCAAAGAAGGATCTCGTAGGTGTTAGAAAATCCCGGCAAGTAAACTGCTGACAACTACACTCTTCACAGCACTATTTTGTTAATGATCACCTTGAGTCTCAATGACACAATAGGTATGATCTTACAACTAGATAACCGGACAGTTGCAGTGCCTAGAGAAATAGGAAGTTTCAGCAAGAGATAATATCCACTGTACAGCTACCTCCTCTGAGGTTTCTGACCGACTCAAAGCTGCATAGTGAACTCTGCACCTAATGATAATAGACAACAGTTCTAACTAACATATTCATACATTTCATATGTCCTAGTCGCACGCTTCATTTATAGAAGAAACTCAAGTAAACAGCACGCTGTTTCTATAATCTTTATGACTTGGATCACAATTATGGGAATAGGTAGCCACCCGCGAGCATAACATGACACCACCTTAAATTTAGCAAGTTTCCTGGTAACTTGGAGAAATGAAGGGTTGACGCAACAACAACAACACCTGCTCATCTCAATCCAATATTATACAAAATAAAAATGAAATAACTCAAAAGTCCTGTACCTTTGTTACACAATAATATGACCTTCCTGACTCCCATATTCGACGACCAAATATATATTCTCTGTCACTGCAGAAAAATGGGAACTGCACAAAAACATTTGATGAATTAATTATAACACTAAGTGTGCAGCAAGCAAAAGCATACATACATCTCCGTCTTCGTACCTTTCGAACCCAATGCACTATCATTGTTCCAGTTGTGGGGCATTCTTGTATAGTTTCAGCATGTACAAGCATGTCATCCCACTTTAGCCGAAACTCATCATCCCAAAAGAAATCCCTCAATAGTTCAGGTGTTGCATCCTCATACACAGTTCTGCTACAATATTGAGGAGGACCACTCTAGCAAAAACAATACAGAGAAATCAATAAACAAGTCAGGCAAAAGAGACAGTAATATAAAGAAGTATTGGTCTACAGCAAAGTGGTCGTGCCGGAGTGGTTATCGGGCATGACTAGAAATCATGTGGGCTCTGCCCGCGCAGGTTCGAATCCTGCCGACCACGTTATTTTTATTTATTTTTATCAAAATAAATAAATAAATGAAGCCTTAGCTACCTCAGGATCTCGCTGCCACGCTTGATAGCTCATAGTAGGAGTAGAACGATCCATCATGTGTTTCCACGGCGGGCCTCCGTCTTTCCTCTCAACAAGATGCCATAAATATTCCAAATCTTCATCTGTTATTGGTAAAGTATTCAGCTGCGATGGACTATAACAAGAAAGGCAAAACACGAATGAGTTACCCCATTCAATCTATTTAAGAAAACATAAAAACTTTTTCCCTTGAAATTAACAATAGAACCCACCCATTGTCAAATTGTTCAATTTCTGCGGGAGCATCCATACAAGAACCAAAGCTAGGGGTATGAGCCTTATAGGAATGAAATCTCTTTGTTTCGGTTAATTCCGAGCCTTTGGACGGTGAAGGAGCCAAAGCAGTGGGGGAAGAAGGTGTTGAAAAATCAAATTTACAATTTTTCCAGCTAGCCCATTTGGGTTTCCAAATCCAACCAACCGTAATACCCAAAAGAAAGGCAATCCAAACTGGACCAAGAAACATCATAATCTCTACAAATACTGCCCCAATTGTGGGTCGTTCAAGTATTTCCATAAATGCCTCGACTAACACCATACCTATAGCTTAATATAATGAAATATAATCGATGAATTGATTATGTACAGGACCCAGAAAGGTAAGGGGAAAAAAAGGCAAGGGAGATATGAATAAGGAAGAGAACAGTTGAGGCTAAGATTTTTGTAATAAGATTGAAAAAGACATGAAAGGTGAAGAATTGGTTGCTTAATATCACGGGTATTCTTGATTTGATATCTTTATTGGGAATTTGTTCTGGTCTGAAAAAAATACTGCACCGCAGCAATTTCCCTTGAGGAAGAAAAGGAGAATATTAATGGATTGCGAGAATGGGGGAGTATTTGATAGAGTATTTGGTTTTGGATAAGAAGAACATACGCATCAGCACATTGTTGACTGGCTACCAGCTGGGTGCGGTAAGAATGGAAATCTCATAGGGAATAGGTACTGTCCGTTATTTGCTGACTAAGGAGAGAGGACAAAGCTAAGGACGGTTCATCCTATGTCTCTGTTGTTTCAGTTTTGCATATTCTAGATTTTGTGGTAGTTGTGGTTTCTCGTTTTCCACGTTCATTTGTTTGGTTGTGGAAACGCTGCAGTGCTCTTTGGGTGCCTGTGTAATGTTGTGTACAGTTGGGTGCAACTCCAATCACTTACTGCCAGATAGTCATTTTCTTTATCCATTTTATATGAGTACTTCTCTATTAAAATTTCGAGTTTAAAATTACAAATTCAATTTATATACTGAGTATCAAGAAGGCATTGGAGTTTTCTCACTTCAAAGTTAAAATTAACTATTTTGATTTTTTGGAACTCTCTAGGGAGAACTTGATCACATTGGTCCCTAAGCCACGATAAGAGACGGATCTAGAATTTCTGGAATATGAGTACACAGCTAAAGAAAGGCATTCAAAAGAAGTATTAAGTAGGAATTGATTCATATTCCTTTAAATAAATAATATTGCATTTAACTAATAAGTGCACCATTTCTAGAGCATGAGGGTCAATGCATAATATTAGATAAATAGGTGATTAGGCAAGTCATGGCGCAACTTCAGCTGACCGAGGACATGACCCTTGATAGGAAGGTATGGAAGTCGATGATTAAGGTAGTAGAGTAAGTAGTCTAGAGTGTTCATAAAAGTAGTATTGGCGCACAATCTCACTTTCTGTTGGTAGTAGGTTTTTATGACTACCCGTTATTTTATATAGCTTTTTGGTATTGTCCCTTCTTGTCTATATTTTCGTTAATGTGGTGCTTATGTATTCATGATCCGATGGTCAATTGGAAACAGCCTCTCTATCTTCACAAGGTAGGGGTAAGGTCTGCGTACACACTACCCTCCCCAAACCCCACAATATGGGATAATACTAGGTATGTTGTTGTTGTTGTTGTTATTGTTGTTGTTGTTGTTGTTGTTGTTGTTGTTGTATGCACGTAAACTACCTAGTTTGACAGAGAAACCACGAGTTCACGTATCCCATGTTTTGGACCGTAAGTTTGTCCCTGACCGTGATAAAGGAAGATGATTGCGGTAGATTGACGACTAGTGTAAATGCCTACCAAAATAAATTTTCAGATTTATAGAATAATCTCCTTTGTAACGATCCGACCGGTCGTTTTGCATTATCGGACCCTGTTCCCCTAAATGAAACTTCTCATAGAGGATTTTTATGATTTATGACTTGCGGGGACTGGTGGTCCGGTATTCGGAGGTGTTTAGAGTGCTATAGGAACACATGGTTCCTTAAGGTTGGCCTTTAAGGCCAAGTTTTACTTCGTTCAATATTTTGGGCAAATGAACTCGGAATCGAGTTTCGTCGGTTCCGGTAGCTTCGTGTGATGATTTTGGACCTGGGTGTATGCTCGAAATGGGTTTCTGATGACCCGGGAGCGTTTCGGCGCCCAATATTGAAATAAGAAGTTCCTTAAGTTCCTATTGTGGTTTTGGACGTGTTTTTGTGTTATCGAGGTCCTAACGGAATTCCGGGATCGAGAATAGTTTCGTTATGTCATTTATGACTTGCCTGTAAAATTTGGTGTAATTCCGAGTAGTATAGGTCAGTTCGGCGCGTTGTTAGCGAATTCTAGAAAACTTAAAGTTCCTAAGTTTGGTTCTTGGGGTTTTGAGGTGTGATTTTGAGTTTTAGTGTTGTTTTGGGTGTTCCAAAGGCTCGAGCGAGTCCGTATTATGATTTGGGACTCGTTGGTATTTTTGGACGAGGGCTAGGGTGGGCCCAGGGGCCTCCCGGGCACCCAATAGGGCTAAAAACCAGCTAAAATAGCTGCTGGTGCACCTGATCTAGTGTGACCGCAGGTGCGGTTGCCCAGTCGCAGGTGCGGGACCCCTCCTGCGGTCCCAAGAATCACATGTGCGACCCCAGATGAGGTCCCCCTTTCTCGCAGGTGCGGGCAAAAGTCCACAGGAGCGGAACCGCTGGTGCGGCCATCCCTCCGCAAGTGCGAACCCAGCCCTTCCCGTCCAGTTCCGCAGGTGCGAGCCCCAGCTCGCAGGCACGAGACCGCAGGTGCGATCCTTGAGCCGCAGGTGCAGAATCCCTGTAGGCCAAGCAGTATATATTTTTTGAAACTCGGGATTTCACCCCCTTCATTTAGTTTCCTCCACCATTAGAGTCTTGTGAGTTTGGGGAGAGCACACCACAACCTAGCTACTGTCAAGGTAAGTTAATTCCACTTCAATACTAGTTTAATTCATGATCTTCTAGCTAAATTAACTACTAAATCATTGGAAAGTCAAGAATTGGGTAGTAATTTAGGGTTCTTGAGCAATTGGTGAATTACCCATTTATTGACATTAGTTCAAGTAGAAATCATATATTAGCGATCCTTAGGCTTCGGGTGAGCGACTCCTCCGTGAGTTTTCGGAATTCGAGCGTGCGGGCCCGGGGTTGGATTTTGGGAATTCTTCAAGAATGTTAAATTATTGAGTAAATAGGACAATTTCCCTACTTTGAGCTTGCATTGATATCATTGTACCATATTTGGTTAGTTGCGAGTCCTCGGGAGTAGAGTTCGGAGTGCGGGCGCATCCTTGGTCCGAGGGGTAGATTCGACACGAGGTGAGTCTCCTTTCTAACCTTGTAAGGGGAAATTGTCCCCCTAGGTGATTTAAAATTCTATATGTGATACTTTGTGGGGGCTACGTACGTACAAAGTCATGAGAGTCCGTACGTAGCGACTATTACTATTATGTCCGGGTAGTTAGGCCCACATCCCGCCTTGTGTTTTACTTGATATAAACTATGTGCTTAATGAATTAACGTTACATGTTGCTTATGTCCCCGAAGTTATAAAATTTGAGAAAAACTTGTAAGAAATTGTTCACTGAAAAGTATTCTGTTTTAAAAGGAATAATGTGTGTGCATGTGACCGCTTCGCAATTTACATTCCGTGAGCGGAGTGTGATTTCCCCCATTCTTATGGGAGCGGGCCGTACGCCATGGCGGATTGAGAGATGCACTTTTGGTACGGGCCGTTCGATCCTCGACAGTGCATAGAGAGTTTGAGAGATGCACGTTTGGTACGGGCCATTCGATCCTCGTCAGTGCATAGATGTGAGTACTTTGTGGGGAGGTACACTTTTGGTACGGGTCATTCGATGCTCGGCAGTGCACGGTCATGACTATCTTATGACTCCGACCGGTTGTCCTTACCCTGCATGCGTATGATTTATTTGTCACTACATTCATGGATATTGATCTGATAGATATTTGGGGGAAAAGTGAAGTGGTAATTGTTGTATTTATTCCCAGTATTTTTCCCTGGATTTCAGTACCTTACATATATATACTTGTTTCTTCACTGTCTCTACATGCCTACTGTTTCCATTATACTCTGTTAAATTATACTGTTGGACCTTAGTGAGTGTCATGTCGACCTCTCGTCACTACCTCTTCAAGGTTAGGCGGGATACTCACTGGATACATATATATTTATGTACTCATGCTGCACTTCTGTACTTAATTGTACAGGTTCTGAGGTTGGTGTTTCTGGTTATCCGACCGGAGATTGACATATATTCTGGACCTGACTCCACGGTGAGCTACCTCCCTTGGCGATTCTCATCAGTGCTATGGAGTTATCTTTTGTTTATTTCTGTCTATGTCTCTCAGACAACAATACATTTTGTATCATCTTTTGTATATTCTACTAGTTCGCCTGTTGACTTGTGACACTAGTTCCTGGCACACACATAGTAGACTATTTATTTTGGGACTGTATATATTGGATCATGATCATTGTGGCTGTATTTACTTAAGTTGGTTAATGTTCCCACTTTTATTTAAATGATCTAAGCTTAAAACTTTGGGAATATGTGGGGTTGGTATGTTAAATAAGGATAATCTCACTAGTAAACAACTGTTGGCTTGCCTGACTCCGGTGTTGGGCGCCATTACCACCTGTGTTGGATTTTGGGTCGTGACAACATGGTATCAGAGCACTAGGTTCATGTAAGTCTCACTAGTCCAGTAGAGTCTTGCGGATCGGTACGGGGACGGTTGTACTTATTTTCAGGAGGCTATAGGGTGTTAGGAAACCTCTCTTTGTTCTTATTCTATCGTGCAGTTGATGATTTATTAAATTCATTCTTCTATTCTCTCACAGATGGTGAGGACGCGCGCATCTGATGTTCCAGACCCGGGAAGGGCCGCTACCCCCGCTGGCAGAGGCTGGGGGAGGGCACTGGCCCGTGGTAGCGGACGAGGGCGTCCTAGAGCCATTCCGGTCCCGCCACCAGAGGACCCTATTATAGAGGAGCAGGATGAGGTGCCTCCAGCAGATCCTGCACCAGTAGACTTTATGACGGCGCCAAGCTTCCAGGCAGTCATGGGCCGTATGATGAGATTTATGGACACTATGTCCTTGGCTGGTTTATTTCCAGCAGATCCTGCCACTTCTCAGGCGGGAGGGGGAGCCCAGACCCCTACTGCCCAGGCCACAGGACCGACAACATCATTACATCACACCCCGGGTACACTGCCCGTGGGTGGGGCCCAGCCTATAGTAGCAGCACCGGAGCCCAGACCAGCTGCGGATGGCAATCAGCAGAAGATGCTAGACAGATGGACTCGATTGCGCCCTTTAGTCTTCGGGGGTGAGCGAGGTGAGGATGCCCAGGACTTCATTGATAGGTGAAGGGATAGACTGCACAACAATGGGGATCCTAGCGTCCCATGGAGTGGATTTCACCACATTCCAGTTAGAGGGCAGAGCTCGCAGGTAGTGGCGGTCTTATATTCTCAGCAGGCCAGCAGATTCTCCTACTGTCAATTGGGAGCAGTTCACACACATGTTCTTGGACATATATATTCCACCCTCTGAGAGGTAAGAGTTGCGGGGTCAGTTTGAGCGGCTAGAGCAGAGGCAGATGTCTATGACAGATTATGAGGCCAGATTTTCAGAGCTGTCACGCCATGCACTTATGATATTACCCACCGATGCTGAGAGAGTGCGAAGGTTTGTAGCAGGGTTTCATCCAGGTATTAGATCCACCATGGCTCAAGAGGTGGAGATGGGTACCCCTTATCAGCTCGTAGTGGAGATTGCTCGCAGGATCGAGGGTTATCGGTCGAGGAGCAGCGAGCAGGGGCAGCAGGATAAGAGGGCCAGATTTTCTGGAAAATTTCAGAGGCGCCCCAGCTAGGGGCAGGGGTCAGTATAGCAGTGGTCAGCCTAGCATGCCTTTATATTCAGCACCTCCACCACCTCCCCGAGGTGTTCCAGCGAGGCCTCATTGCAGCGCCATGCCAGAGCATTCCTACTGTCCTCCAGCCATTCAGAGTTCACACAGGGGTTATCCCAGTTATCCGAGATCCTCCGATCCTTATTTCAGTGCTATGCTTGAGGGCTCTCGTCGCCCTCCGGCCATTCAGGGATCTTCTCCGGGGCAGCAGACTATGCCACCTGGGAGTTGTTATGAGTGTGGAGAGCCATGTCATATGAGGAGGCAGTGTCCCAGGTATTGGGGAAAGGCCGTACAACAGGGCTATCAAACGATGGGTCCGACACCAGCAGTCCGGCCACCTAGAGGTGGAGGATAGGTCGGCAGGGGTCGTCCTAGAGGTGGAGGCCAGTCAGGGGGAGGTCAGGCATCTCCTGTTCACTCTGGTGGATCCCAGTCTTCCGATACTCCAGCCAGATTCTATGCCATTCCGGCCAGATCAGATGTAGTGGCCTCAGACGCCGTGATCACAGGTATTATTTCAGTATGTGGTAGAGAGGCATCAATGTTATTTGATCCAGGATTCACTTATTCCTATATTTCAGTCTTATTTGCTCATTTTCTGGATGTCCCTCGCGAGTCCTTAGGTTCACCTATTTATGTGTCCACTCCTATGGGCGATTCTGTGGTTGTAAACCGGATTTGCCGGTCCTGTGTGATTTCATTTTGTGGGTTCGAGACTCGAGCGGATCTCTTATTGCTCGACATGGTTGATTTCGAGATTATTTTAGGCATGGATTGGCTATCTCCTTAGCATGCCGTGGTAGATTTCAATGCCAAGACAGTTACCTTAGCCGTGCCCGAGTCGCCTAGGCTGGAGTGGAGAGGTTCCTCAGTTAGTACAACCAGTCGGGTTATTTCATTCTTGAAGGCCGACATATGGTCGAGAAAGGTTGTCTAGGCTATCTTGGTTATGTGCAGGACACCACCGCTGAGTCTCTGAGGATTGATTCAATGCCAGTGGTTCGAGAGTTTGCGGATGTATTTCCTTCGGATCTTCCGGGCATGCCTCCGGACCGTGATATTGATTTCTGCATTGATTTAGCTCCAGACACCCAGCCTATATCCATTCCTCTGTACCGTATGGCTCTGAAAGAGTTGAAGGAGTTGAAGGAGCAGCTTGAGAAGTTGTTAGTTAAGGGGTTCATCAGACCGAGTGTATCGCCGTGGGGTGCTCCAGTTTTATTTGTGAAGAAGAAGGATGGGTCTATGCGGATGTGTATTGATTACCCCCAGTTGAACAAGGTTACCATTAAGAACAAGTATCCCTTGCCGCGCATCGATGATTTGTTTGACTAGTTGCACAAGGTTACCATTAAGAACAAGTATCCCTTGCCGCGCATCGATGATTTGTTTGACTAGTTGCAGGGTGCTCGTGTGTTTTCTAAGATTGATTTGCGATCGGGGTATCATCAGTTGAGGATTCGGGCTTCAGATAATTCGAAGACTGCTTTTCGTACGAGATATGGCCATTATAAGTTCTTGGTGATGTCTTTTGGCTTGACTAATGTCCCAACAACATTCATGGACTTGATGAATAGGGTGTTCAGGCCGTATATTTATTCCTTTGTCATTGTCTTCATTGATGACATTTTGATTTACTCACGTAGCCTGGGGGAGCACGAGCAGCATTTGAGAGTTGTGCTCCAGACCTTGCTAGAACAGAAANTAGTTATCAGTCCAGCATTGAGATGGCACCATTTGAGGCTTTGTATGGTCGGCGATGTCGTTCTATCGGGTGGTCTGAGCCTGGCGAGACTAAGTTATATGGCACCGACCTAGTGAAGGATACCTTGGAGAAAGTGAAGTTGATTTAGGAGAGGCTCCATAAAGCACAGTCCAGACAGAAGAGTTACGCAGATCAAAGGGCGCGTGATGTATCATTTATGGAGAGAGAAAGGGTCATGTTGAAATTCTCGCCTATGAAGGGTATTATGAGGTTTGGGAATAAGGGCAAGCTAAAATAGCTGCTGGTGCACCGATCTGGTGTGACCGCTGGTGCGGTTGCCCAGTCGTAGGTGCGGAACCGCTCATGCGGTTCCAAGAATCGCAGGTGCGACCCCAGGTGAGGTCCCCTTTTCTTGCAGGTGCGGACAAAAGTCCGCAGGAGCAGAACCGCTGGTGCGGCCATCCCTCCGCATGTGCGAACCCAGCCCTTCCTGTTCAGTTCTGCAGGTGCGGGCCCCAACTCGCAGGCGCGAGACCGCAAGTGCGGAATCCCTGTAGGCCATGCAAAATATATTCTTTGAAACTCGGGATTTTACCCCTTCATTCATTTTCCTCCACCATTAGAGTCTTGTGAGCTTGGGGAGAGCACAACACAACCTAGCTACTGTCAAGGTAAGTTAATTCCACTTCAACACTAGTTTAATTCATGATCTTCTAGCTAAATTAACTACTAAATCATTGGAAAGTCAAGAATTGGGTAGTAATTTAGGGTTCTTGAGAAATTGCTGAATTACCCATTTATTGCCATAAATTCAAGTATAAATCATATATTAACGATCCTTAGGCTTCGGGGTGAGCGATTCCTCCGTGAGTTTTCGAAATTCGAGCGTGCGGGCTCGGGGTTGGATTTTGGGAATTCTTCAAGAATGCTAAATTATTGAGTAAATAGGATAATTTCCCTACTTTGAGCATGCATTGATATCATTGTACCATATTTGGCTAGTTGCGAGTCCTCGGGGGTAGAGTTCGGAGTTCGGGCGCATCCTTGGTCCGAGGGGTAGATTCGACACGAGGTGAGTCTCCTTTCTAACCTTGTAAGGGGAAATTGTCCCCCTAGGTGATTTAAAATGCTATATGTGATACTTTGTGGGGGCTACGTACGTACAAAGTGACGAGAATCTATACGTAGCGACTATTACTATTATGTCCGGGTAGTTAGGCTCACATCATGCCTTGTGTTTTACTTGATATGAACTATGTGCTTAATGAATTAACGTTACATGTTGCTTATGTCCCCGAAGTTATGAAATTTGAGAAAAACTTGTAAGAAATTGTTCACTAAAAAGTATTCTCTTTTAAAAAGGAATAATGTGTGTGCATGTGACCGCTTCACAATTTACATTTCGCGAGCGGAGTGTGATTTCCCTCACTCTTATGGGAGCGGGTTGTACGCCACGGCGGATTGAGAGATGCACTTTTTTTACGGGCCGTTCGATCCTCGATAGTGCATAGAGAGATTGAGAGATGCACTTTTGGTACGGGTCGTTCGATCCTCGGCAGTGCATAATGTGAGTACTTTGTGGGGAGGTGCACTTTTGGTACGAGTCGTTCGATGCTCGGCAGTGCACGGGCATGACTATCTTATGACTCCGGCCGGTTGTCCTTACCCTGTATGCGTATGATTTATTTGTCACTACATTCATGTATATTGATCTGACAGATATTTGGGGAAAAAGTGAAGTGGTAATTGTTTTATTTATGCCAGTATTTTTCCCTGAATTTATGTACCTTACATATATATACTTTTTGCTTCACTGTCTCTACATGCCTACTGTTTCCATTATATTCTGTTAAATTATACTGTTGGACCTTAGTGAGTGTCATGTCGACATCTCGTCACTACCTCTTCGAGGTTAGGCGGGATACTCACTGGATACATATATATTTATGTACTCATGCTGCACTTCTGTACTTAATTGTATAGGTTCTGAGGCTGGTGTTTCTGGTTATCCGATCGGAGCTTGACATATATTCTGGACCTGACTCCACGGTGAGCTACCTCCCTTGGCGATTCTCAGCAGTGCTATGGAGTTATCTTACGTTTATTTCTGTCTACTTCTCTCAGACAACAGTACAATTTGTATCATCTTTTGTATATTCTACTAGTTCGCATGTTGACTTGTGACACTAGTTCCTGGCACGCACATAGTAGACTCTTTATTTTGGGACTGTATATATTGGATCATGATCATTTTGGCTGTATTTAATTTAGTTGGTTAATGTTCCCGCTTTTATTTAAATGATCTTAGCTTAAAACTTTGGCAATATGTGGGGTTGATATGTTAAATAAGGATAATCTCACTAGTAAACAACTGTAGGCTTGCCTGACTCCGGTGTTGGGCGCCATCACGGCCTGTGTTGGATTTTGGGTCGTGACATCCTTGATGCAGGGTATCATGAAGTTCGGGAAGAATGGCAAGCTGAGCCCAAGGTTTATTGTCCCATTTGAGGTGTTGAGACGAGTTGGGGAGGTTGCTTATGAGCTTGATTTGCCTCCCAATCTATCGAGAGTTCATCCAGTCTTCCATGTGTCTACGCTCCAGAAGTACTCGCATGTGTTAGATTACAACACAGTTCAGCTAGATGAGAGCTTGGGTTGCGAGGAGGAGCCAATTGTTATTATTGACAGACAGGTTCGCCAGTTGAGGTCCAAGAAGATTTCTCCGGCAAAGGTCCTGTGGAGCGTTCAACTAGTCGAGTAAGCGACTTGGGATACCTAAGAGGACATGCGGTGCAAATATCCTCACTTATTCATCACTCGAGGTATGATTCTTGACCCGTTCGAGTATGAACGTTTGTTTAAGAGGTGGAGAATGTAACGACCCAACTGCTCGTTTTGCTTTCTATATTCCCGTTACCCTAATTAAGACTTCTCAAATGTGCTTTTATTATTTTATAATTCGCAGGGATGGTTGGTTTAGTTTTGGAAGGGTTCGGATTGAAATCGGAACACTTAGTTCCTTAATAGTGGTCTATGATGGCCAAGTTTGACTTGAGTCAACTTTTTGAGTAAACAACCTCGGAACCATAATTTAATGATTCCAATAGGTTTGTATGATGATTTTGGACTTGCATGTGTTCGGATCGGGTTTTGGGTGATCCGGGAGGATTTCAGCGCGTAATGTTGAAAGTTGGTTCATTGAAGATTTTCTAGTTCTTTAAATTTGGTTAGGAGTAGACTTTGGTATTATCGAGGTCTGTTTGGGTTTCCTAACCAGGGAACTGTCTCGTATGGTGATTTATGACTTGTACACGAAATTTGGGGTTATTCCGAGTAGCCTAAGTATGATTCGACGCGTTCGGATCTAGTTAAGAAGTTTGAAGTTCATAAGTTGATTCAATTTGGTTTTGGGGTGCGATTCTTAGTTTTGATGTTATTGTATGTGTTACGAGAATTTGAGCAAGTCTGTATTATGGTTATGAACTTTTTGGTGCATTTGGACGGGGTCCCGCAGGGCTGGGTGCATTTCGGACCATCCAGAGCTAAGTCCAAAACTGTTGGTGTGCTGGTTCTAGTTTCCTTTTTCGCGAACGTAGAAGGACCCTCGTGTTTGCTATGAAGGATTTGGGTACTTTTAATTGTTATTTATATACATGGTCATTTAATTATTGCCTCTTATTCCATCCTTGACGTTGTATTTCATGCCTATTAAATAATCTTGTACATTATATATATTGCCCACTAGTAAGTGTCGAAGTCGACCCCTCATCACTACTTCTTCGAGGTTAGACTGATAATTATTGGGTACATGTTGTTTATGTACTCACGCTACACTTCTGCACATATTGTGAAGGTTTTGAGGCAGGTTCATCTGGAGTTCATTCAGGCGCGTACTCGCATTATTCGGAGGCTTAGTGGTGAGCTTCTTTCCCATGCTCCGTTTTGCAGCATCCGGAGCCTTCTCTTATTATGATTTATCGGTTTTGTCTATTTTGTTTCAGACAATAGTTCCTAGAGAGTTTTATATGTTCTACTAGATACTCGTGCACTTGTGACACCGGATTTTGGAAATTCTAGTAGACACTCATGGGTTTGATTATTTAACTCACTGTCTTTCTTTCCTATTAGTTCATGCTTTACACTACTACGCTCACTTACTATTTGTTTCCACATTAAACAAAACTCAAAGACTTTAAAAAATATTAAAATGAGAAATTAAATGAGTAGTTCATAGTTTGCTTTCCTAACAACGACGTTGGGTACCATCACGGCTTATTGTGGAAATTGGGTCGTGACAACTTGGTATTAGAGCTATAGGTTCACATAGGTTTCACAAGTCATGATCGGTCCTAATAGAGTCTTGTGGATTAGTGCGGAGACGTCCATACTTATCTTTGAGAGGCTAAAGGGTGTTCAGAAACTTCTCTTTCTTCATCTCTTATCGTGCAGTTGATGTTGTGCTAAGTATCTTTCTCTTATTGTCTCACAGATAGTGAGAACATGTGCGACAAATGTACTCGGCGGTAGGGGGCTGCTCACCTTGTTGCTAGAGGTCGAGGCAGAGGCTGGGGGAGATCTCCAGCTCCTACTAGAGGACGAGGGCGTCCTAGAGTTTCTCTTGTCGTGCCACCAACAGATCCAGTAGAGTGTACTGTCATTGAGAAGCAGGGTGAGGTGCCTGCAGCTGAGCCGGCTCCAGAAGATTTCACGCCCGCGCCGGGATTTTAAGAGGTCATGGGCCGCTGCGCATTTATGGATTCTATGACGCAGGATGGTTCATTTCAAGCAGACCCAGCTACATCGCAGGTGGGACGGGGAGTGCATACCCCTTCCACTTAGGCTCTAGGGCACGCTATTTCCATATATCATACCCCATGTCCATTACCTGTGGATGGAGCCCAGCCAGTTGTAGCGGCTGTACCAGAGCCCAAACCAGATGCAGTCGTCGAGCCACCTAAGTTGTTGGATATATAGACCAAACTTCATCCTCCTGCCTTTGGCGGTGATTGAAATGAGGACCCCAAGATTTTATTGAGCGTTACAGGAACAGGCTGCACAACATGAGAGTATTGGAGTCCAACGGGGTGGACTTAACCAAATTTTAGTTGGAGGGTAAGGCCCGTAGATAGTGGCAGTCCTATCTTCTTAGCAGGCCAGCGGGTTCCCCTCCCTTGACTTGGGATCAGTTCACACGTATCTTTCTGGAGAGATATATTCCACCCTCTTAGAGGGAATAACTACGGGGTCGGTTCAAGAAGTTCCAATAGGTTCAAATATCTGTGACCGATTATGAGGCGAGATCTGAGTTGTCCCGCCATGAACTTATGATACTCCCCACTGATTCAGAGAGAGTACAGAGATTTATTGTGGGTTTGCATAATGGTATTCAGGTTACTATGGCTCGGGATGTGGGGACTCCTTAGAGTAGGTTATGGAAATATCTTGGCAGGTTGAGGGTATTTGCACCCAAGGCCGATTGTATACGATGGGGGACAAGAGGCCTCAACATTCTAGAGGATTCAGCGGCGCCCTGTCTAGGAGCAGAGGTCAGTTTGTGAGGGTCAGTCTAGTAGGTCCACTTATTCAGCATCACCAACTTCTCGGGGTGCACCAGAGTGGCCCTATTTATGTGCCTTTCCAGAGAGATCCTACCATCCACCAGCTATTTAGAGTCCTTCCAGCGGGTACTCAGGTCTCTAAAGTTAGAAGTTCAAGACAACTTTGACTACAACACTGGTTTTAGTGTTGCCTTCCGATTCAGGGATGTATATTGTGTATTGCAACGCTTCACGCATTGGCTTGAGTTGTGTATTGATGCAGGAGGGGCGAGTTATTGCATATGATTCATGTCAGCTGAATCCCCATGACAAGAATTACCATGTACATGATTTGGAGTTGTCCGCGATTGTTCATGCTCTCTAGACCTGGATGTATTATATTTTTGGGGTGTCATGTGAAGTTTACACCGTTCATCGTATCTTTCCACATTTGTTTAAGTAGAAGGATCTTAATTTGAGGAAGCGCATATGGCTTGAGTTACTGAAGGATTATAATATTACCATCCTTTACCATCCGGGCACGACGAATGTGGTTGCAGATGCCTTGAGCAGAAAGGCTGAGAGTATGGGTAGTTTGGCATTTATTTTAGCAGAGGAAAGACCATTGGCTTTGGACATTCAGTCCTTAGCTAAAAGACTAGTGATTTTGGATATTTCATAGCCCATTCGATTCTTGCATGTGATGTGGCTCGGTCTTCATTATTTGAGAATATCAAGGCTCATCAATACGATAATCCACACCTTTTGGTTCTTAGAGAGATGGTACTACCGGGTAATGCCAAGGAGGTTACTATTGGCGAGGATGGTTTTCTGCGACTCCAGGGTTGCTTATGTGTTCCTTATTTTGATGGCTTGAGGGAGAAGATTCTAGAGGAGGCACACAGTTCTCGGAATTCTATTTATCCTGGTGCTACGAAGATGTATCGTTACCTGAGGCAATATTATTGGTGGTAGCGGATGAAGAAAGACATAGTTGAGTATGTAGCGATGTGTCTAAATTACCAGCAAGTTATGTATGAGCACCAGAGGCCAGGTGGCCTACTCCAACAGATGGTTATACCGGAGTGGAAATGGGAGCGGATCACTATGGACTTTGTAATTGGGTTGCTGATAAATGATGAAAATTTCATATTTTTGAGTATATTTGCATATTAATTCTTGGGGGAGTCGTGGGAGATTACATGATTTTTGAAGTGAAATATGCTCATTATGTGTTTCTTTTATGTAGGAATGAGTTTGGATGATAAATGATCAAAATATGACAATTTGACACAAAAAGGAAGAGATGGAAAGAATTGGGAGGTCTTCCAATCTCGTGTGTGGCACGAAAACGGAAGCAAAAAGGATAAAACTGAAGACACAAAACAACAAAGTGAAGTGAAGTTACGGATCATTTTGCGATTTGGAAAATTGCAAAAGCTGAGTCCGCATCCTTGGGCGCGCGATGCATGAAGGCAGACACGGATTCCAACTCTTTATCCGAGATTGGATTGTATTGGAGGCCCTCCACCTTACATAGGTCTTATAAATACACACTAAACATGATTTTTACATAACTTTGGAGGAGGAGACACTACTTTAGGGTTACACAACACCTTTGGAGGCAAGAACAATCTAGGAACAAGGAGGAAGCTTCAACCATGAGTTTTTCCTTTCTTCTTCCTGCTTTCTATTGTTGGTTATGAATTTTAGTTTTGTATTTTCACATACTACTATGAGTAGCTAATTTATTATTTAGTATTTTGATGGAACCTTTTGGAGGATGAATTCTTGTTAAGTTTCAATATAATTTAGCGGTTGAATTTTTCTTTACTTGTTCAACTACATGCTTATTTTTGTTGATTAAATATCCATCAATGATTGTTCCTATTTATTATGTATTTCTTGGGAAAGGGTACATATTTAGGTAGTTGTTGAATAACGTCACTCCTAACGAATATGAGGAATCAATACGACATGTTTAACGGTAGGTTTAGGAATAACAAAGCCTTGACGCGGTCATAGTGAGCGGAAGATTGTGCCAGCTAGTCTAATAGGGGGGAATATGTCTAGTAAATTATTGTAGTCATTCAGGAGAGAATTACGACACCTGAAGTGCTCACAATCAATAGAGAATAATCAAGAAAATTATAGGATACGTAGCGTGAAAGATTCCGACAATTGGGGAAATCATAACTCTAAACCTCTTTAATCTTGTATCAACCCTTAGTATATTTAGTTGTTAATTTACTATTTTAATTTGTTAGTTAATTAGTTAGAGAATCTTAATATTTATAACTTAGGAATTGTTCGAGATGTCCTCTTGGCGATAATGAACAGTTGTAGCTAAACCTTAGTTCTCTATGGGATTCGACTTCGGACTCTTAGACCGGATTATATTCGCAGCGACCGCTTATCATTTTTAGGAATAGAGTTGGGAGTGATCAGTTTCCGCGAATATTGATGAAGTTTGATGTCGCTTAGGTCATTGTCGACATGCTGAACAAGTTGGCACACTTTATTCATGTTGTGACTACGTACTCTTCAGAGAGATTGGCCTAGATTTACATTCAGGAGATTGTATAGCTGCATGGTGTTCCTGTTTCCATCATTTCAGATAGAGGACCTCAGTTCACTTTACATTTTTGGAGATCAGTACAGAGTAAGTTGGGCACCCGGGTAGAGCTCAGCACAACCTTTCATCCGCAGATCGATAGCAAGTCGGAGCGGACAATTTAGATTCTGGAGGATATGCTCAGAGCGTGTGTGATTGATTTCGTAAGGCACTGGTATCGATTCTTTCCTTTGGATGAATTTTATTATAACAACAATTATCAGTCCAGCATCGAGATGACTCTATTTAAGGCTTTGTATGGTCGATGATGTCGTTCGCCCATCTGATGGTTTGAACTCGGCGAGGCTAGTTTATATGGCACTAATATAGTGAAGGATGCTTAGGAAAAGGTAATGTTGATTCAGGAGCAGCTTCGTACAACATAGTTCAGATAGAAGATTTACGCGGATCATAAGGCACGTAATTTATCATTTATGGTGTGCGATAAGGTTCTCTTAAAAGTCTCGCCGCTGAAGGATATCATGAGGTTCAGGAAGAAGGGCAAGGTGAGCCCAAGGTTTATTGGCACATTTGAGGTGTTGAGAAGAGTTACGGAGGTTGCTTATGCGCTTGATTTTCCTCCCAATCTATCGGGAGTTCATCTGGTCTTCCATGTGTCTATGATCCAGAAGTACCATACCGACAAGTCACATGTGTTAGTTTACAACAAGTTTCAGCTAGATGAGAGCTTGGTTTACGAGGATGAGCCAACTGATATTGTTGAAAAGCAGGTTCGCTAGTTGTGGTTCAAGAAGATTTCTACGGTAAAGGTCTAGTGGAGGGGTCAACTAGTCAAGGAAGCGACTTGGGAGACCGAGGAGGAAATGTGGAGCAGATATCCGCATTTATTCAGCATTCCAAGTATGATTCTAGACCCGTTCGAGGATGAAAGTTTGTTTAAGAGGTGGACAATGTAACGACCCGACCAGTCGTTTTCAGTTCCCCGTCCCCTAATTAAGATTTCCCGTATGTTCTTTTACTTTTTTATGACTTGCGGGGATGGTTAGTTAATGTTTGGAAGGGTTCGAGTTGAAATCAGAACACTTAGTTCCTTAATAGTGGCCTATGATGGCCAAGTTTGACTTGAGTCGGCGTTTTGAGTAAACGGCCTCGGAACTGTAATTTGATGGTTCTAATAGATTTATATGATGATTTTGGACTTGGGCGTGTGTACGGATCGGGTTTCGGGGTGATCCGGGAGCATTTCAGTGCTTAATGTTGAAAGTTGGTTCATTGAAAGTTTTCTAGTTCTTTATATTTGATTTTGAGTAGTATTTGGTTTTATCGTGGTCCCTTTGGGATTCCAAATCGAGAATAGGTCTGTATGGTGATATGACTTATACACCAAATTTGGGCTGATTTCGATTAGCCTAAGTTTGATTTGGCACGTTTGAAGCTAGTTAAGAAGTTTGAAGTTCATAAGTTGATTAAATTTGATTTTGGGGTGCTATTCTTAGTTTCAATGTTGTTTTATGTGTTCCGAGGTTTCGAGAAGGTCTGTATTATGGTTATGAACTTGTTAGTGCATTTGATGGGGTTCCGGGGGGCTCGGGTGCATTTTGGACCACTTGGAGCTAAGTCCAAAACTGCTGGTATGGTGGTTTGAGTTTCATTCTTCGCAAACGGGAAAAGACCCTCGCTTTTGTGATGAAGGATTTGGGGACTTGTAATTGTTAATTTTTTTTATAAATGGTCATTTAATTATTTCCTTTTATTCTATCCTTGATGTTGTATTTCATGCCTATTAGATAATCTTGTACATGCATATTGTCCACTAGTAAGTGTCGAAGTCGACCCCTCGTTACTACTTCTTTCGAGGTTAGACTAGATACTTAATGGGTACATGTTGTTTATGTACTCACACTACACTTATTCACATATTGTGTAGATTCTGAGATATGTGCATCTGTAGTTCGTCCGGGTGCGTACCCGCATTATCAGGAAGTTTAGTGGTGAGCTGATTTTCCATGATCCGTTCTGCAGCACCCGGAGCTTTCTCTTATTATGATTTATCATTTCTGTCTATTTTTGTTTCAGACAATAGCTCCTACAGAGTTTGTATATTCTACTAGATGTTCGTGCGCTTGTGACACCGGGTTTTGAGAATTCTGGTAGACACTCATGGGTTTGATTATCTAATTCACTGTCTTTCTTTCCCGTTAGTTTATGCTTTACATTACTACGCTCACTTACTATTTGTTTCCACATTAAATAAAATCAAAGACTTTAATAAAATATTAAAATGAGAAATTAATTGAGTAGTTCATTGTTGGCTTGCCTAGTGGCAACGTTGGGTGCCAACACGACGTATGGTGAAAATTGGGTCGTGATAGTGAAGCCGTTCTTTTCTAAAATTCTACAATAATGTAAAATCCAGTAGTTTTATTCATGCTCAAAAGGAAAAGTTGCAATATCCCCAATTCATGAATTTAAGAAATACACTTGCGGTTTAAATATTTAACAATTAATTTGAGATAACGGTTAGTTTTTAGTTTGAGTGGTTCAAAATTTAAAGTGCCTAATATTGAAAAGGTACATTATTTAGTGAAAAGATGCATCCAACCTTCGTTGAAAGACATATTTTTATATTAAAACTTTTTAACTCTCTGTAAAAATACACATCCCATCACCAAAAAGACACATTTTGAGTTTTTATGACTTCATCCTTTCATTATTGACAAGAGTTCTGCCCATTAAATTTAATTCCTAAAAAGCAAATGAGAGTTGACGCACTCTGTTTTCTTGCAAAATCGGGCTTTGACATGTGACAACTTTTTAAAATAAAAGGTAGGGTGTTAAAAGACAAGAGTCGACACGTAATGATTTCGAGGTGCGTTAGGGCACCTATAATGAAAATAACTTTGTTTGACTAGTCAACGCCACCAAAGATCGGGTAAGGGCTCAAATTACCTCAAAGAGAAGGTGTTAGGCACTCTTCGAGGTCCACAACTGTGGGTACCGACCAAACTTAAGACTATGTGGATTATGTAATTAGGGTAGATGATCAAATAAATAAAAGAGTATATAAAGGTCGAAGAATTTCATTATAACATACTGAGAATTAGTACAAATCTTAGTATGACTATAAAGATACAACTACATTGGTCTATGTTAAACGACTAAGTATGCATAGCAAATATATGAAGCGGGAGGGGGTTCCTAAGTCTTTTAGCCTGAAGGATCACCCTGTGTAACATAAATAATACTTCGCAACTCCCATGCCTTTCAACGAAGGTTGGATGCATCTTTTCACTAAATGATGTACCTTTTCAATATTAGGCACTTTAAATTTTGAACCACTCAAACTAAAAACCAACCATTATCTCATATTAGTTTTTAAATATTTAAATCGCAAGTGTATTAGATAGGAGTTGCTCATATTATTCAGCGAGCACAGGCCATCATCTCCTGTCACCCGATTACTATGTTGAAGTTGTTTACCTAAAGTGTTCTAATTCAATTCTAAGTTATGACCTATGCATGCACTACTCATCCCATGCCTATGGTCCAGGAGGCTTTGGACCTCTATTTGGGTGGTTCTATACTTACTTAGGTTGCTCAAAAATGATAAAACTAATCACGCATACACAACAAATAGGACTGTATAACAGCAAAGAGTGGCTCATGTTAGCCTCCGCACATAAACAAAGAAGCACGCAGACTGATTTTCAGATTAAACAGTGGACACTTTCCGAATTAAGCCGTATTTGGGTTGTTCAATCCTATAGGCATGGTCTCTATATGATTCCAATATCAAAAGGCAATGCTGCATTTTAGGTCAATGTACAGATTAAATCATTATAAGTCCTATGGACATGGTTTCTAAGTGATTTTGATTTTAGCAATATACAGCCAACGGATTTGCATATTGCAAAAACCTATAAGCATGATTTCTATATTGTTCGCAAAAAGGCAGTGAAATGACTCCTGAACCACGAACTAATAACGCCGATTTTATAGAGAAGTTCGTTAGGCAGGATTTCTAATAATTAACAATTAAGTTGATTTTACAACACTTTATTCCTATATACATTTCATCTAGGCGAGGCAGTGCACTAAAAGAATAGAATCAATTTGACCAATTGCTTATTTAAAATCCTATAAACATAGTATCTAGATTAGTAAGGCAGGTTCCATCACATACTATAGGCATATTATCTAAGTGTACATAGTAGCAGACATAGGAAATAGGTATAGTCAGATGCTAACATGTTTTGACGAGTGAACTGTGTGCGGGGCTCCTATAGGCATGCTTTCTATTAGTGCACAATACATGAAACAAAATAGCATATATGGCATGTTGAACAAAATAGCAAATAGATCATGTAGACCCTATAGGCATGTTTTCTACCCTTTTATGCAAGAATTAGAATGTACCCGTTTCCCCAATTTCATTCATTCTCCAATCATTCAATTTTACAAGTTATTACAGACCATATTGAACAAAGCTCTGGGCTAATTACTAATACAGAATAACCCAGTAACACATCTGGGCCTTCCAATATGCTCAAAACTTCACACGGACAGCAAGCCCACACTTCAAATACGAACATTGCATTTCAGACCTCCAGTACCAAAGCAGGCCCAACATACTAGGCGCAAGTGAATGACTTACTTAACCAAATGAATGCCCAAATCAGCCTTACAGGCAACAACATACTGATGGAATTGGTTAACAAATTTCATACTTGATTCCTAAGGCTTATAATTATTCTAGCTAAAACACATGGACAAGAATACATGAAATACATACAAATTCACAAGGCAGATTCATGCTTGCATTTTTAGAAACAAAGCTAAAGTAACAGAGTTGACCATCATAGGATGGTGAACTATTCAAAAAAAAAAGTTTCAAAAGTATACTGATTTAAAATTATCCTAAAAGAACCTTAGACATGAGATTTACACATGAGAATCTAATAGAGTCATAGGCAAGAACAAGTAGAGCATAACCTTCACATGAAAATTTTAACATGAAAGCTCAGTGAAGACAATATAACAGATTCATGATCAAGCAATCACTTAGTTGAGAATGAGAAAACTTTAGCATGTTGAGTATCAATTACAATACCAAAAAAAAAACTAACAGTTAGCAAAAACATGTCAACTTCACATCAATCGAACATGCAAGCATCAAACCTTATGCTAGTTGGTCAAATATAGGAGAAAATGATGGTTATGATATTTACCCTAAAGTTCTCAATTGATACTTAGGAACGCATGATTGATCAAGTCGGGAACACAATAGAGTTACAAATAGCATGGGAAAAGATCATAGCTGACAGTAGAATTCCATAAAGACCACAGGTTAGGCATGAATATCTCAACAGGAATTAGAACACATTATGAGTATGAATTGGTTATTCATAATAGTACAGTACATGGCAAGAAAACAAACTCTGAATAAGCAACAGTAATAAAGCATTCGAGCACTTAAATTAGCAGACAAACTTAAGAAGACAAAATCAAGGTAACAAATAGGCAAGTTGAACCACTAGAAGGCATAGAGCCTTAAGAAGATCTTCAAGACATATAATGGCATGTGATTCATACAAATTCTTAGTGACATAGGTATGCAGAACAGGAATACAAATAGGAAAAAAATGAAATTTACAAGAGTCATAGATACATTACCAGTTATAGAGGAACAAGTAAACAAGAGGAGTAATTTCAGCAGTACTTTAGTGTTAATAGCAAAGGAACATTAGAACCCAGGAATCTCAGTGTGTCAGAGTTTCCAAGGACTTCGAATGAACCCCTGGCAGTGCTCACACTGAGAGAGGTTAGAGAATTCAATTCCGGTGGCCTTGACTTTCAGCTGGCCAAGAACAGAAGTTCAGAACAATATAATGAGAGAATAAGAGAGTAATAGTAGTTTATTTCCGTGAATAATCCCCTATGCAGGATTTAAGGGAGGGGTTTATATAGTGGTAGAATCAAGCAAACAAACAAGGAAAGAAATAAAGTAAACGCGAAAAAAGAGTAAAATCTTGCATGCAAGTCAGTAAAGTAACCGGAAAGGAAAGAAATCAAACTCCAAACCATAGTTAGGGTTCCTGGGTCGCAAGCCAGCAATAAGGCGAGAATCACCCTTTCTCTCATGTATATGGACACAATATCGTCAAAATCCCGTAGATCAAAGTTGATCTAGTTCGATCTCAGAAGGTCACACTTGCCTAAATCGAGTAAGTACTCAAGTAATACCACTGACGCGTACATAATAGCGAATTATTACGAATAAGGTAAGTGAATCACGAAATAATTTCATATTTTAGGTCAAAATCGGAGAATATTAGGGGAGGCGACTGCTAGGGTTTCTTAGAAGAGATAGGGAGTTGATAGTGTTTTGGGGCGGTTGGGCAGAGTGAATGTGTGGATTAGGGTTGGGGTGGGTAATTAAAAATAGGAGAATGGTTGTGGGTCGTTGATCATTTGAGATCAACATCCAAGATTAGAAAAGAGACGGGGCGAGTCGTTTAAATGGGTACCGACCAGATTTCTTAAAAGGGTTGTTCGGTTTGGGCTGCTGAATGGTGTAATGGAGATGGGCCAGCTGCTTTGGGCCTGGTTTTGGTCCGAAATTAGCCTAAAATTGGGTTAGGAGTTTAATACACGAAATTGTTTTAAATAAAAATAATTAATAAATAATAAAATATTACTTATGCAATAAAATGACTGAAAATAATAACTTAACATTATAAAACATAAAAAATGTTATTGTAGCATGAATAATGTTATAATTATAATTATGCATAACATATAGGATGTTATTGTAAAATTACATAAATAACTAAAATATAAATATAATTAGATATAATTATATGAAACAATATAAAATATTTTATAGCATGTATATGAGTGTAAGATAACAAATTTGGATGATTACGTTATTGCAAATAGTTTAAGAGAATAACTAGTAAATATTCAAGTAATTTAAATACAAGAAAATAAATTTTAAAGCTTTAAAATTATAGAAAATGCTTGCATAAATCTTGTAAATTAAATAATGGATGAATAATGACATTTTAAAAGTCTATGTACTATTTCAGAAATGTGAGGGCAAAATTGGGTATTAACAGTTGCCCCTCTTTACCCGGGAATGATTAAAGAATTGTCGGGTAAAGAAAATGATGACTAATTTTGGCCGAAATGAGTAGGAATGATGTGATTTAAAATATGGGGTCGAACCCTGGTTCCCGAGTTTCCTACATATCCATGGTGTTACGAAATCAGGCCATGTGTAATTCTGGATCCAACAACGAACGAAACCGATGGAGTTGTTATAAGAATGGTCGCATGTTTCGAAAAGGTTTTTTTTGGTAGGATATTATTGCAAGTAACGAACAATTTTAGGTAGAGTCATGAATGCGAAATGAACATTACGGGTGTATCACAAGGCAGATATCTGAATGGTCATACAGTAAAAGGTAGTCAACTATGGACCGTCAGTTACGTTTGAAGCAGTCAAAGGATGTGAACGTTGCGATCGGAAGCCGGAGCAAAGATTGCTCCTGTTTGCAGAACAATTACCTCCTGAGTTACCTGCAAAACTCAAAACATGGTGCATACGAACATATATAGGTTATTACAAAAATTTAAACATGATGCTACTTCCCTTTGGACCATGAAGGTTATATTTCGACGCTGAGGGTGATGTCCTTAGACCATGACGTCCTGGTCCATGAAACATATGATAAGGAATTCGTAGGCCATGAAATGGTGCCCTCGGTCCATGAGGATGGTGCCTTTGGACTATGACACCTTTAAATAATTGTGTGCAGTTTCAAGAGATCATCAAGCCATGGAATGATGTCTCCCGGCTATGAGGATGGTGCCTTAGGACTATGACGCCTTCGGAAAAAAATTGTGATATTTCAGCCTATGAAATGCAAAGATATGATGCTTGGTCATATGCGAGGACGAGAAAAGTCTGGGCTCAGTCTTGTATGAGATGAGGGCAGTGTTTATCCCTTTGTGAATAAAGGGGATAGTGCTTGGCCTTCTGTAGGAAGTAAAAACAGTGCTTAGTCTCACACAGAGCAAGAGAGACACGGCCTAGTCTCATACGAGAAAAGACAGTGCTTAACCCTATGCAATTACAGAGGCAATGCTTAGCCTCATGCAAGAAATGGAGACTGTGCTTAATCTCATGCATGGAAAGGCAATGCTTAGCCTTATGCAATTACGGAGGCAATGCTTAGCCTCATGCAAGAAATGGAGACAGTGCTTAGTCTCATGCAGGGAAAGGCAATGTTTAGCCTTATACAATTACAGAGGCAATGCTTGGCCTCGTGCAAGAAATGGAGACAATTCTTAGTCTCATGCAGAGGAAGGGAGACAGAGCTTAGTCTCATGCAAAGAAAAGACGGTGCTTAGCCTTGTGCAATTACGGAGGCAATGCTTAGCCTCGTGCAATAAATAGAGACAATGCTTAGTCTCATGCAGGGAAAGGCAGCTTAGCCTTATGCAATTGAGGTAATACTTAGCCTCGTGCAAGAAATGGAGACGGTGCTTAGTATCATGTAGAGGAGGAGAGACAGGTTAGTCTCATACAAAGAAAAGGCGGTGCTTAGCCTTGTGCAATTACGGAGGCAATGCCTAGCCTCATGCAAGAAATGGAGACAGTACTTAGTCTCATGCAGGGAAAGGCGGTGCTTAACCTTATACAATTATGGAGGCAATACTTAGACTCATGCAAGAAATGGACATAATGCTTAGTCTCATGTAAGGAAAGACATTTTTTAGCCTTATGCAAGAAAATCGATGAGTGCCTATGAGAGAGTGAAGTATTTCTTAGTTGGATATGTTTGCGTTTGGCAACGTGTCGTCATTAAGGTAGTTATTTGTTGTGCGTTTGTATTCGCGAATATCACATTTGTGTTTATCATGCATGCATTCAAAGAAAAATCGTGAGTTTTGTGTGGGGAGATTAGTTCTTGCTCTTGACTCCATGGTTCACCTTCACTCTTGTCTTGAGGTCCTGCTTTAGTTACCCTGGGTAACATCTGGCTGTCATACAAAAACAAATTTTTCGAAAAATATGTATGCATTTAAAAATTTATTTGCAAAAATATAGTTGTTTGGAATGTATTATAGTACATAAGATCAAATAATTTAGAAGAATCAGCGACTGTGACACATTTAGGGACATTGCAACCTCCTCACTTTAGAATTTTGAGGGTCCTCCTCAAAATTTTGCCCCAGTTTAAGTGCATACTTCTAACAACACGTTCTTTGGATGTTCCATACATGACGAAGTTGGATGAACTTGCGATCTTGCCCCAGTTTCTGATCATGGAAAATTGAAGATTTTATTAAGATGTTACCTACCTCACAGGGCTGCCTACGTATCCCCTCTTAAACGTGAATCAGGTCAAGCGTAGTTTGGTTGCATCAATGGAAAAATGCAAACAATCCTAAACATAGTATCTCTTGACTTCGTCTGAATTGATAGGTTTTGGCCAAATCTCTCCGTCTAATTCTGCAAGCATAAGTACTCCTCCTTTTAGTACCCGATGAACCATATAGGGACCTTTCCAATTGGGTGAAAACCTCCCCTTGGCTTCATCTTGATATGGGAAAATTCGCTTTAGCACCGATTGCCCCGGTGTGAATTCAATGAGAGCTAATTGTTCGTAGCGGATCTGTACCCATTCTGCATCGCTGAGCTCAGCTTCTTGTATAATTCTTAGAGAAGGGATTTCTACTTCAGCAGGAATAATCGCTTCAGTACCATAAACCAATAAGTAGGGAGTTTCCCTAGTTGATGTGTGAACTGTGATATGATATCCGAGTAGAGAAAATGGCAGCTTCCCATGCCATTGTTTGTAATTATCTACCATTTTCCTCAATATCTTCTTGATGTTCTTGTTGGTGATTCTACGACTTCGTTCATTTGTGGCCCGCATGTTGTGGAGTTCTTATGCTTGATCTTGAAGGTTTCACATATGGCCTTCATCAGATCACTATTGAGATTGGCAGCGTTATCAATGTTGATTGACTCTGGTACTCCGAAACGACAAATAATGCGGTCCCGAACAAAAAGCTGCTATGACCTTCTTAGTTACAGCTTTGTAAGATGCGACTTCAACCCATTTTGTGAAGTAGTCTATGGCCACTAGAATGAATCAATGACCATTTGAAGCAGCGGGTTCGATCGGGACGATGATATCCATACCCCAATCCGAGAAAGGCCAGGGTGAACTTGTTGCGTTGAGTTCGTTGGGTGGTACTCGTATCATGTCAGCATGTATCTGACATTGGTGGCACTTCTGAACATACTTGATGCAGTCTATTTCCATAGTCATCTAGAAATACCCCACTTTTAGTATCTTTTTGTCTAAGGTGAACCCATTCATGTGCGGTCCGCAGGTTCCGGCATGTATTTCCTGGAGTAATCTGGATGCCTCCTTGGCGTCGAGGCGCTGTAATAATCTCTGATCTGGATTCCTTCTCTAAAAAATTCCCCCGCTTTGAAAGAAATGGTTGGATAACCTTCGAAGTGTGCTCTTCTGAGTATGGGTAGCGTGTTCTGGATATTCTCCCTTTGCCAAGTATTCCTTGATGTCGTGGAACCACAAATTTATGTCAATCTCTTCTTCAACATGAGCACAATAAGTTGGCTGCCTACGAATTCTATTGGGATAGGATCGATGAAATTCTTTTCTAGGTGTTGTATCATGGAAGATAAAGTGGCTAATGCATCTGCGAACTCATTCTGATCCTCGGAACATGTTTGAATTCTATCTTTGTGAACCTCTTGATCAGCTCTTGTACACAGTGCAAATATGGAAATATTTTGGTGTTCTTTGTAGCCCATTCCCTAGAACCTGGTGCACCAAAAGATCTGAATCTCTAATTACCAGCAGCTCCTGAACATTCATGTCAATGGCCAACCGGAGTCCCAAGATGCAGGCCTCATATCCGCCATATTATTGGTGCATCGAAACCTGAGTTTTGCGGATACCGGATAGTGCTGGCCGGTCTCTGATACTAAGACAGCTCTGATACCCACCCCTTTGAAGTTTGCTGCTTCTTCAAAGAACATTCTCCAACCATCATATGCCTCGGTGATTTATTCTCCACAAATGATACCTCCTCATTGGGAAAATACGTTTTATGGCTCGTATTCTCCGTCTACGGGATTTTTTGCCAGATGATCCGCCAATGCTTTCCCCTTGACCGCCTTCTGAGTTGCATATACGATGTCAAACTCACTCAGCAATATTTGCCATTTTTCTAACTTACCCATAGGCATTGGATTCTGAATGATGTATTTCAGCGGATCCATCCTTGCTATGAGATATGTAGTGTATGCATAGAATAATGCCTCAACTTCTGAGCTATCCATTTCAAACCACAACAAGTGCCTTCTAGCAAACAATACCGAGCTTCATAAGGCATGAATTTCTTGCTCAGATAATATCTTGTCTGCTTCTTTCTTCCAATCTCATCATGTTGTCCCAGAATGCAACCAAAAGCTCCGTCTAATACGGACAAAAAAAGCAGTAGGGGTCTTCCTGGTTGTGGTAGGACTAGAACGGGTGGTTTAGATAATTCTTCTTGATTTTGTCTAAGGCTTTCTGGCATTCTTCAGTCCAACTTGTTGTAGCATCTTTTCACAGCATCCTAAATATTGGCTCACATATCATGGTTGATTGTGCTATGAAGCGGCTGATTTAATTAAGACGCCCTAGAAAGCTCATCACATCTTTCTTATTCTTCAGAGGTGGCAAGTCTTGGATTGCTTTGACTTTTGACAGGTCTAACTCAATCCCTTTGCGACTGACGATGAATCCTAATAATTTTCTAGCGGGACTCCAAAAAGCATACTTTGCAGGATTCAGTTTCAGATTGTACCTACGAAGCCGATCAAAGAATTTCCTCAGGTCTACTATGTGGTTCGTACTCCTTTTAGATTTGATGATAACGTCATCCACATACACCTCTATCTCATTGTGTATCATGGCATGGAATAGTTGTCATGTCTCTCATGTAGGTGGCTAGGGCATTCTTCAGACCAAACGGTATCATTTTATAACAATGTTTTCCCTACGGCGTGATGAAGGATGTCTTTACAACATCCTCCTCATCCATCCAAATTTGATTGTATCATGCGAAGCAATCCATAAAGGATTAGAGTTCATTCTTGGCACAGTTGTCAATCAGTATGTGTATATTGGGCAATGGGAAATCATCTTTGGGGCTCACCTATTTAGATCTTGGTAGTAAACACATACTCTGACTTTCCCATCTTTCTTAGGAATTGGCACAATGTTGTCCAACCAATTCGGGTATTCGACCACAATAAGAACCTTGGCTTTGATTTTCTTGATGACCTTCTCTTTTATCTTCAAACTCATATCCGGCTTGAACTTTATGAGCTTCTGCTTTACTGGTGGACACATAGGATTAGTGGGTAGCTTGTGAGCCACTATGGATGTGCTCAAACCAGTCATATTGTCGTAAGACCATGCAAAGATATCTTCATATCCTTTTAAGAGTCTGACGTACTCTTCTTTCTCTGATGGTGATAGATGAATGCTTATGCGTGTTTCCTTAACCGTTACGGAATCCCCTCTGAATCACTATCCTTATGTTGTGTTTTCTCGTTACATGTCACAGACGTAGGTTCATCTGGATAGGTAATAATAATGTTGTAAAGAAAAAGTGAAGAGAATAATAATAAATATGAAAAGTAGTGATGCATTAATGAAACCTTTAAAAAACTTCAACAAGTGCTGCTCGATGACTCGAGAAATTATTTCAAAACAAAATACTAAAAATGTCTCAAATGCTCAAAACTATTTTAAAAATAATTGATGCTAATTTGCCAAGCTACCCAGGAACTCGACGGGCCCGGGATGGTGCAACAGTCCAGTTCTTGAGATCTTCACGGTCTGAATGATGAGATCTTCCTCCTCCTCCTCCTCAACTATTGCACTGCAATCCATGTCCTCTTCATCTAGAAATAGCTTCCTTATTCCAGCTAAGACTTTATCTTCCTCAGATCCCCACATCATGTCTGCTTGTTGGAATGCCTTGTGCAGAGGTGGTACCGGTTGTTCCAGTGGATAATAAGTACCACTCCATGGTGGAGACCAATCCTGGTACTCTTTCCAATTATATTCATATCCAAGCCCGAAAGTTGTACCATGACGTTGAGGTTGTACGAGTTTGGTGATCCCTTGAAGGTTTTTGTCGAGACCTTTGCCAGGTTCATATCTTGTACATAGTAGTATGCTTTCTATCTTGTTACTCCACCATCGATCCTTTTCAATTGTGTTGACTCGCTCAATGTGATGGTACGTCTCTCCACCCATCTTCTTCCTATTTTTGATGACTGGAGCGGTCTGATTGGTATAGATGTGGTTACTTCCAATGGATAATCACCTCCTGATGATTCCATTCAAACTTCACAGACTGATACAGAGTAGAAGCCACTGCCCCAGTGAAATGTATCCAGGATCGTCCCAACAATAGGTTGTAGGTATTAGATATATCCAGTACTTGGAACTCAACATCAAACCAGGTTGGGCCCATATGTAGGGTGAGGTTGATTTCTCTAATGGTGGCCCTTTGGGATCCATCAAACGCCTTCACATTCATGCTTCCATCCGTATCTCGTGAAGGCCTTTACCTAATCTCTTCAGAGTAGTTAGTTGGCATATGTTGAGACTGGATCCTCCATCTATTAAGACCCTGATGATGAACTTATCCTCAAATCGTTCTGTGATATGTAATGCCATGTTGTGACTTAGTCCCTCTGGTGGTAACTCATCTTTATGAAAGGTGATTTTGTGGCTCTCCAGTACCTGCCCGGTCATATTTTCCATCTTCCCACTAGTGATGTTGGTGGGTACATAAGCTTCATTCAGCACTTTCATCAAGGCATTCCTGTGTGTGATGGAGTTTTGCAGCAGCGACAAGATGGATATCTGAGCGAGAGTTTTGTTTAAATGATCCACAATAGAATATTCTCTTACTTGTACTTTTATCCAAAGGTCATCAGTGCCAATCTCGACAACAGGTGGGCTAGATGCAGCCTCTTTGCTTGTTCCTCCCAGGTTTTCAGGTGTATAAACTCTGCCAGTTCTAGTCATCCCTTGTGCCGCACTTGTCTCTTCCGTTTTTGCTTTTCCCTCCCTGCTTCTGCAACATAATCCCATAGGATGGCATCAGACTTGTAAGATGGTGTGGGAGCTACCATCACAGTGAAGGGCGTAGTTACCTCAACTTCAAATGGTGCTTGGGTTTGTACCACAACTGGTGTGAGGGTGACTAGAGATGTTTTAGGATCACCCCCTTCTCGAATGAGTCCGATTGACCCTTACGGGTCCCATTCTTTGTCAGTCTCTATCACATTTATTCCCTCACCTCTGTGATTCGGGAGAGATTGTTACACAGATTTGGTGCAGCTTCCTTTGCCTGTATGACCTTATTGTTGATCAGTGTCTGAATCTTGTCTTTCAGTGTGTGACACTCATCAATTGTATGACCCTTCATGCCTGAATGATAGACACATGTCTTGTTGGGGTTAACCTACTAGGAAGAATTCTCCATAGCAACGGCAGGGATGGGAGTGACCTAAGCAGCAGCCTTCGGTCTCTCATATAGTTGGTCTATAGGCTCAGCAATTGGGGTGTATTGTCTAGGTGGTCTGCGGTCGAAGTTTGGTCATGGTTTTTGGTAGTTTTGGCGAGAGAGTGGAGGTAAAATGGTAATATTCGGGTTGAGTATTATTGGAGTGGTAGGTGGTACTAGGTTATTGGTATCTGGGAGGTGAAGGTTGGTATGTGGGTGAAGGTGTTTGGAATGTGAGAGGAGACTTAGGACCCTGGGGTACCATTACGACACCTACTTCTTTCTTCTTCGAAATACCTCATGATTGCAAGGATTTATTTGTGGCCTGCAGTGCCTCGAAATTTGTCACCATCCCACTCTTAATCCCTTCTTCTATTCTTTCTCCTAGTTTGATGATGTCAGAGAATTTGTGGTTCTTAATAACTATCAACATTTCATAATAATGCGAGTCTTGAGCTCTAACGAAGAACTTGTTCATTTGTTCTTCTTCGAGTGCTGGCCTTACTTTCGCGGCCTCAGATCTCCATCGAGTAGCATACTCGGGGAAGGTTTATGTTGGTTTCTTCTTGAGGTTTTGAATGTAGAAAATATCTGGTGCGTTTTCTGTGTTGAACTTGAATCTGTCCATGAAGTCTGACGCCATGCTTACCCAACTAACCCACTTCTTCGGGTTCTGGATGATACCAAGACAACACATCTCCCGTGAGGCTTCGCAGGAACAGTTTAATGCGGATTTGTCCATTCTTTCCCACTCCTACAAGCTTGTCACAATATGTCCTCAGATGCACTTTCGGATCACCAGTTTCATCGAACATTTCAAAGTTGGGAGGTTTGTAACCCTCCTGAAATTCCACATCTGGCTGAATGCACAAGTCTTCATAGTTTAAACCTTCAATGCCTTTACCACCTTCAACATTTTGAACTCTGCCAGTGAGATTCTTGAGTTCCTCCACCATGTTCTTAATGAGCATGTCTTTCTTGGTCCGTTCAGGTCTGTATAGGGTTTGTTGCAGGGTGCGGGGTAAGATTTCCACATATATTGGATTGCTTTGATAAACTCCGGGAATCTGGGCATAAGAGTGGTCATTTGTTGAGTTTTGGGGATCAGGAGTAGTTTGTGGTACGTTTTGGGGAGTGTGATAAGTGGTGGTATGTGGGTATTGGTTTGGATGATGATGGTGTTATTGAAGAGTTGGTACTGGGGGAGGATTAAGGTTCTGAGGAGGTGTGGGGTACTGGTGCAGTGCAGGAGAGTTTGGATGTGAGTTTTGGTTTTGTGTGTTTTGTGGTGGTGTTTGATTCTGGGTAGTTGAATTTTGTTGGTTAATATCAGGGACGTTGGGGGTGAGAGAAAGGTTTTCCAAGTTTCAGACCTGCTCAATCCTTGTAACTCCAAGATTTTTTATTCCAGACGTAAGACCAGTTCATTCTGCGCCAGAGTGCTTCGGCCATCTGAAGTTTTGACATTCTGATACCAATCAAATCATCAATTTTCCTTATCCTTTGTTCTTGATTTTATGATCCCTTGGTGGAGGACCTCTGGATCTAGTGTGATATGCTGACGATGCTAGTATGGACGAACCAACCTTGGAGAATGAGAATAATCAAAAGAAAGAAAAAGCAAAAGGTAACCAAGTTAGTAAGGGTTATTGAAAGAATGGTTGCAGTATTAAACATGTTTTTCAAAGTCATGCAAAAATTTGTGTCCTAATTTGGGGAACTCGTTGTTCCCGAGGTAGGCCTAAACGACACATGGACTTGGAGAAAATTGATGCCAATAACTGCGTCATTTTATTAATGCGAAAATGAGCCAAATCTTTACTAAATCGACAATAATAACAAAGTTACTAATGACATTTAGCCTTATTACAATCGAAATCTAAAACTAAGCTAGAAAACAGTAAAGAACATCCTTCCTTAATCTACTAGGTCCTTGAAGGACTTTCTCCATGCTTGGCTCTTTTGACTCCATCAATCAGGCTCCCCAGGTCGCGCATCCAATAACAAGTAAGCTTTTGCTAGGTGCCCTCCTTCAATGCCATACGTGTTTTGACAATCTGAAAGCCTCTTTATCATCTTCCCCTCAAGCTCCATCAATCCATGTTCCAGATATTCCAACCGCTCTGTTGACTTAGTGGAAATTCCCTTCCATTCATTTATAACCTCCATGTCCACTTTGTGTTGTTCCAGATGCCTAGCTTCAGACTCGAAACCATTTTGCAAAGTCTCCTATATTTAACATGTGCCTCAGCAACATCATCTATGATTCTATTTTCCAGATTGACCCCCGGCTTTACGTCTCCCACAATATCATCTACCAACCATGATGGATAGAAGTACACATGAATGACGTGATACCTGTCTGGCTCAATGGTCTCTCTTTCCACAATGATCTTCTGGTTCCACATACGTTGTGCCTCGAACTTGAAAGGAATGATGTCCCCTTTGAAATTTGACTTGTACAGGACCATGTTGGAAATCCGAGGTATGACCTGTTTTCTTCCCGCTTGTCTCATTACCCTTATAAGAGCATAAGGATAAATGCCTCGCAACCCGATCAGTACCATATGAGTAGTATCTCTCGACCTAATGATGAATTCACTGCTAGGAAACCATTCAAACATCCAATGTACCTGCTCATCTATCAGATTGTTGAAGAAACACACCCAACTTACAGCACTTCCAGGTTGTGCAAACCTGTCTGGGATAAATGCCATTTTCTTTAGGTAGTGGTAGGCTATGTAGTCATTCAATGGTCTTCGCAGAAGCTCTTGACAATATTCTACCCTCTAAAAGTGTTCCAATAGCCAGACTTGTAGTAACTGAGTACAACCTTCAAAATGTCTGAATCCTTGCTTGCACCGATCTAGAGTGCGGTACATCCCAGCTAAGATCATAGGGATGATGGTATAAGTTTGTCCCTCAAGAGAGTGTGGATCCTTCCCCTTTCATTGAAAATATCAACAAACCCAAGAAGCAGATGATGAACACATAAACCCGGCGGTGCGTTCAACCTAGGGAAGTAATGTAGAGTTCCTCATGATGAAGACGATACGACTTACTATGTCCATAACTCTCATAAAGTAACCCAAAAGGGATGTAGGATTTATTTAAGCAGAGGAATTCTTCATTTTTCTTAAAGCCCAGCATATTTAGAAAATCGCAAGGGGTGCGATTCTCTGGTACCAGTAATCCCGTACTATCTCATGGAAACTTAGCAAAGCCTCCTATTTCTTCTAAGAGGAGTCATTTCAATGTCACCAAATCAGAAGTCAACTTTTTTCTCATCCCAGAACATGGTAGAGGCCTCAATCAATGCCCTATTTGGTTGGATATTAAGAAAGGATGGCAAGTCGCCAAGTACCCTTCTCACATGATTATTTTTGCAAGGCGAAATTTCTTTCCACTAGTCAAGTAGCAAAGGTGAGATGTTTTGGACCATGCCGAACCTGGGGACTTCGTGCTTCATTTTCTGCAAACAAACAAAGGTTAGCCTTTTCCCCCTCTAGATTTGACCACTTACGCAATAATGATCAACATATTGACACATTTTCTCCAAGTAATGCACATAACTTGATGGTGTCCATTGGGATTGTGGAAATCCCGTCGGACTTTGGACAAGGCTTATCTTAGTGGGCTATTACGATAACAACGTTCTAACCTGTACTAGGTTTAACATGATGCATCTACATTTGACATTGGATTAATATTTCTAGAACGGTCTAGACTAGTACTCTCAAGTGGACGACTTGAGAGGGAAATGCACGGGACCATCGACTGCACCGATGATCGACTAGTCTATCGTAAATAGGCCTTTTTGATTTAAAAGGGTAATTTTAAAAGAGCGCGGACACTCATTAAGTGCAGCTATGCTGATAATTGGCACGAGTAGAGTATGATGTGGAGCATGCTTTATGCAGAGATAATAACATGTTGCCAAGTATTTGCATGATACAATATGTGAAAAGAGTAAATGCAATAACAAAATATATATTGGAAAGAAAAAAAGAAAAGACAAAAGGAAGAAGTCAGTTTAGTTCATAGAATATTTGCAAGAATGTAACAAAGCAAGTAATGAAGTAAGCATGATATAGCAATTTTGACAAGATAAATAGCGGTCATAACAAATAAAGGTAAATGGGAGAGGGATGTGCATGTCATGAAAAATAAAGGTGGGTAAGGGAAGGTATGTACATGTAACAAATAAAGCAATCCACATAAACCAAGTTCATTATGGTAAGAGCCTAAGTGTGATATCCCCAGCAGAGTCGCCATGCTGTTGCGCCCCGTTTTCCCGCGAAATCGGGCTTTGAAATGTGACAACTCTTTTAAATAAATGGTAGGGTGTTAAAAGAGAAGAGTCGTCACCTAACGATTTTGAGGTGCGTTAGGGAACCTATTATGCAAATAACTTTATTTGACTAGTCAACACCACCAAAGATCGGGTAAAGGCTCAAACCTCAAAGAGAAGGTGTTAGTCACTCTTCGAGGTCCACAATTGTGGGTCCCCGCTGAACTACTATGTGGATTATGTAATTAGGCTAGATGATCAAATAAACAAAAGAGAATATAAAGATCTAAGAGTTTCATTATAACACATTGAGAATTAGTAGAAATCTTAGTATGACTATAGGATACAACTACATTGGTCTACGTTAAACGACTAAGTATGAAAAGCAAATATATGACGGAGGGGGGGGTCCTAAGTTTTTTAGCCTAAAGGATCACCCTGTGCAATATAAATAATACTTCACAACTCCTATTTGATAGGAGTTTCTCATATTATTCAGCAAGCACATGCCATCATCTCCTGCCACTCGATTACTATGTTGAAGTTGTTTACCTAAATCATTCTAATTTGATTATAAGTTGTGTCCTATGCGTGTACTACCCGTACCATACCTATGGTCCAGGAGGCTTTGGACCTCTATTTTTGTGGTTCTAGACTTACTTAGGTTTCTCAAAAATGACAAAACTAATCGCACATACAAAACAAATAGGACTGCATAACAGCAAAGAGTGGCTCATATTAGCCTCTGCACATAAACAAAGAAGCATGTAGACTGATTTTCAGATTAAACAATGGACTCTTTCATAATTAAGACATATTTGGGTTGTTAAATCCTGTAGGCATGGTCTCTATATGATTCCAATATCAAAAGGCAATGTTGCATTTTAGGCCAACGTACATATTAAATCATTATAAGTCCTATATACATGGTTTCTAAGTGATTTTGATTTTAGCAATATACAACCAACGGATTTGCAGATTGCAAAAACCTATAAGCATGATTTCTAGATTGTTTGCAAAAAGGCAGTGAAACGACTCCAGAACCACGAACTAACAATGCTGATTTTATAGAAAAGTACGTTAGGCAGGATTTCTAACAATTGACAATTAAGTTGATTTTACAACACTATATTCCTATAGACATGTCATCTAGGTGAGGCACTGCACTAAAAGAATAGAAGCAATTTGACCAATTGGTTATTTAAAATCCTATAAACATGGTATCTAGATTAGTAAGGAATGTGCCATCACATCCTATAGGCATGTTGTCTAAGTGTACACAGTAGCAGACATAGAAAACAAGTATAGCCAGATGCTAACATGTTTTGACGAGTGAACTGTGTGCGGGGCTCCTATAGGCATGCTTTCTATTAGTGCACAATACATGAAACAAAATAGCATATATGATATGTTGAAAAAAATAGCAAATAGATCATGTAGACTCTATAGGCATATTTTCTACCCTTTTATGCAAGCATTAGAATGTACTTGTTTCCCCAATTTCACTGATTTCCCCAATCATTCAATTTTACAAGTTATTACAGACCATATTGAAAAAAGCTCCGGGATAATTACAAATACAAAATAACCCAGTAACACATTTGGGCCTTCCAATATGCTCAAAACTTCACACGAACAGCATGCCCAAACTTCAAATGCGAACATTGCATTTCAGCCCTCCAGTACCAAAGTAGGCCCAACCTACCAGGCGCAAGTGAATGGCTTACTTAACCAAATTAATGCCCAACTAAGCCTTACAGACGATAAAATACTCATGGAATTGGTTAACAAATTTTATACTAGATTCCTAAGGCTAACAACAATTCTAGCCAAAACACATGGACAAGAATACATGAAATACAGACAAGTTCACAAGGCAGATTCATGCTTGCATTTTTAGAAAGAAAGCTAAAGTAATAGAGTTGACCATCATAGGATGGTGAACTATTCAAAAAAAAAAGTTTCAAAAGTATACTGATTTAGAATTATCCTAAAAGAACCTTAGACACAAGATTTACACATGAAAATCTAACAGAGTCATAGACAAGAACAAGTAGAGCATAACCTTCACATGAAAATTTTAACATGAAAGCTATGATGACCCAAGGGGTCATTTTATGAATTAAGACTCCGTTCTAGGCTTATTAGTCATAAAAAGACTAATTTTAATTACCTCGATTTACGTGCGCAAGGGCAGCTAATATTCGAAAGGCCCAACGGATCACCATAGGATAGAACCCTTGCGACCTTTTCCCCTCTGACCTAGAACTCACTACCCGCTTGAAAGCCCGGGCGTGAAATCAGAAAGATTTTATGTGAAAATATAAGAAATAATAATTTTTAGAATTAAAATTTAGTTTTAGTTGACTTGAGTCAACATTTTTAGTAAACGGACCCGGTTCTACGATGATCCTGGAAGGTCCACAGTAAAATATGGGACTTGGGTGTATGCACGGAAATGAATTCCGAGGTCCCAAGCCTTAGAAATCAATTTTTGAAAGAAATTATTTTGTTGAATTATTAATGAAATAAAGAAAAGAATTAATGTTTGAAACCATTGATATCGGATCGTATTTTGGTTCCGGGGTCCGGTACAGATTTTTTATAGTATTTAAATACTAATTGTAAAGTTTGGTGAGAATCAGAGTTTATTTGACGTGATTTGGATGTCCGGTTGAGAAATAGTGAAATTGAAGTGTTCTTGAGAAAAATGATGAGTTTTGAGGTTTACTTCATAGTTTTACATGTTATTTTCATAATTTGATCGCACGAGCAAGTATGATGTTTTTAGACTTGCGTGCATGTTTGGTTTAGAGCCCCGAGGGCTCGGGTGAGTTTCGAATAGGTTTGGATTGTGTTGTGCTCGTTCTTTCTTATGTTTCAACGTCGTTTCTTCAAGCATGAATGATATAATATTGAACAAATGAGATCCGATTTATTTTTTGAATGAAGTATTAGATTTGTATCGTAATTACGGACCCGTAACAAAAGAATCGTGAATTTGGACATCGTATGAGGTTTTTGTGGTCATTTTACTAAGGTTGCCAGAATTTTTTCAGATTAATTAAGAAATTGTCACTGGCAGCGTATTTAAAATTTGCACTATTTACAAATATTAAAACATACATATCTCATTCATTGTAAGGTCAAATTGAGTGATTCAAAAGTCTAACTTGACCAGAATTTCACAAGAAATCCATTGGAAAGATAAAAATTGAATTTCGGGATTGCTTGGTACGAGAAACGAAGTAAAATAACTGGCAGAAAAATATATAAAACTAGGGTGTGTTCATTCGGTCATATTTTGAGTTGGGGAGCTCGGATTTGGGTGATTTTCACCATAGGAATTGGGGTAAGTGTTCTCTAATCATTTTTTGGTTATATTTCAATTACCAAATATTTTTCATCACTCTTAAATCAAAAACTAATAATTTTCATGGTAAAAATTGAGGGTTTGGGTAGAATTAGAAAAATTTGTAAAAATTGAATCTTTACCTCGAATTGAGGTCGAATTTCGAAACTAATAGTATATTCGGGCTCGTGGGTGAATGGGTAAACGTAATTTGGTCCGAACCCCAAGTTTGGACCAAGCGGGCTCATGGTCGGGTTTTGACTATTTTTGAGAAAATTTAGGACTAATTATAATTTTCAGTAAAGTTAGTTCCTTTAGCATTAATTAATGATATTAAGTTAATTATGGTTAGATTTGAGTGTATTGGAGGTAAAATTCTAGAGGAAAAGTTATAATTTAACAATGAGTAGCCTGCGAAGTTGATGTAAGTGGTTGATTTAACCTTGACTTGAGGGAATATAGGTGAGGTGAGGAGTACCTATGCACTACCAAATTGTTGTTTACGATGATCCCTTTTCCGTTTTCCATTTATTTGCTTCCCGGCTTGACCGTTTTATGATTGTTGAGGTTTATATGATCAAGTGATGATCTTTGTTGTAATAAATCTAAGACCTGAATAAGAGTTACATGTACTTTTGTCTTGATGTTATATAGATCAAGAATGAATTTGGATTATCATTTTTATGCTTTTCGTTTGAATATTTAGTTAAATCTTAAACCTTAGACCAATAAACAAACAAAAAAAAGTATTGATAATATTGTAGAGTAGGACCCAAGACTTTTAAAATGTAAAACAGTAGGATAAGATAAACTATTTGGAACTCATTAAATTTAGGTCATGAGTGAATAGATAAAAATATTCATTTATAGGTGGCTTTTAGAAATATGTTCAAGTACGTAATCGAGTTATTCCGCATTTGCTACTTGACTATTTATTTTCATTAGATTACTGCCAAGTATTGTTGCACGCGTGTTAAAAGTATTGGTTGTTCCCTTGATTTTGTTATGGTACATAAATGTTGAGCTGGATGACAATGTTATGATATTTACATGTATTCTGGTTGGTTTCATTATGAAATAATATTGGATACAGCTTGTGAGCTATACTGTGTTCTATTTACAATTGTTGAGATAAACGTGTTGTGAAAGGCTTGGCCTGAATTGTGAAAGTTTTTGATAAATAAATCAATTGATGGTGATAAGGGTGGATAATATGATAGTCATAAGGGCGGCCAGGGGAAATAAATGATAGTGATAAGGGCATCCAGGGGAAATAAATGATAGTGATAAGGGTGGACAGGGGAAATAAATGATAGTGATAAGGGTGGACAGGTGGGATCGGGTTGCATGCCGCAACAAGACAGTGATGAGGGAGAATATTTATGTTTTACTGATTTTAATTACAAAGATTTGTCAACTGTACTATTTTACTCTATTGTTTTCCCATATCTTGCACATTTGGTTATTTTAAATTTAAGTTTGGAAACTTGAAAAAATGTGTGAAATTTTGGTGACAGACGAGGCCTAGAATAGGCGATTGAGTTATTTTATTTATTTATTATTGCAGTTATATTTTCTTATTTACGTAGAATTGTTTTATTACTTTATTATATACATATATTGTCGTGGGTTAAGTTATAATTGTCCCGCCTTAGCCTCGTCACTACTTCATCGGGGTTAGGCTCGGCACTTACTCAGTACATGGGGTCGGTTGTACTGATACTACACTCTGCACTCTTTTGTGCAGATCCAGGTACCGGCCAACAGTAGAGATTTTTAATAACCGCTATTCATTATCCAGAGACATAAGGTATATCTGCCGGTGTTCGCAGATCCCGAGAGTCTTCTCTTAGTTCGTAGAGACTATTTTATAATTTTTGTAACGACCCGATCGGTCGTTTTGAGCTCTAGCACGTTGTTTAGTGGTTTGAAGTCATGAGTAGCTCCGTTTCAGGTATTATGATCTGTAGGAATGGTCGGATTTGAATTTCGGGAAGTTCGGAGTCAAATTGAAAATAAAATTCTCATTTCAAGAGCCTTAAGTTGGAGAAATGGACTAAGATTGGAACTTTGAGTAAACGACCTCCGACTCAGGATTTGAAGGTTCATACAGGTTCATATGATGATTTCGGACTTTGGCGTATGTCCGGATCGGGTTTTGGATAACCCGGGAGCGTTTCGGCGTATATTGTGGAAGTCAATATTTTGAAGAAAATTTCCTAAGTTAGGATTGAAGTGCATTTCAGTGTTATTGATGTCTGTTTGGGATTCTGAGTCTGGAAATAGTTTCGTATGGTGATTCTGGAGTTGGGAGCGCGATCGGAAGTGAATTCGGATGTCCGTAGGTCATTTTGAAGTCATTTGGCTAAAGATAGAAATTTAAAGGTTTTTGAGAAATCCGACTGGATGTGGAAATTTTGATATCTTGGGTCGAAATGCGATTCCGAAAGTTGGAGCAGGTCCGTAATGTCGAATATGACTTGTGCACAAAATTTGGGGTCAATCGGAGGTGATTTGACGGGTTTCAGCATCAAAAGTAGAAGTTGGAAATTTTTAAGTTCATAAAGATTGAATTAGGGTGCGATTCATCGTTTCGGCGTTGTTTGATGTGATTTGAGGCCTCGAACAAGTCCACACTATGTTTTGGAATAGGTTGGCATAACTGGACGGGGTCCCGGGGGCATCGGGTGGATTTCGGGTGCTTAACGGATCAAGTTTGGAGTTTGAAGAAGGCTGAGGTTAGTGTCATCTGGTGTGACCACACTTGCGAGGCTTGGGCCGCAGGTGCGGCTTTGGATCCACATGTACGGGAGATTAGTCGCACCTGCGGGAGCGCAGGTGTGAAGGTAGGATCGCAGGTGCGGAAGTGAGGCTGGGCAGAATATTTTAAAATCGGGATTTTGGTCATTCCTCTCATTTTTCTCATGGCTTAGGCGATTTTAGGAGAGCTTCAAGAGGGGAATTTCATCATCAATGTCAAAGTAAGTAATTTCTTCATGTTTTTAAGTTAAATACAAGGTATATGCATGGATTAGACATGGAAATTAGTAGGAAAATTGGGATTTTGGAGGAAAGACCTAGAAAAATTGTATTATGGATTTCTACCACGAATTTGAGCATGGAATTTAGAGTAAACTGTATATTTGAGTTAGTAAGGTCATGGGTAGGATATACCCTCGAGAAATTTCGGAATCCGGGCACGTGGGCCCGAGGGTATTTTGCTCAATTCACTGAGCGGAGTTGGGAAAGTATATAATTTGAATTCGTTATGAGTATTAGAATGAATTTTCATTGATTTGCCCGTTATTTGGTAGTTTTGGGGCGTTGTGCATCCATTGGAATCGTCGGAAGGGCTTGGAAGCCGGTTATGAAATTTCGGAGCGAGGTAAGTCTCCTTTCTAACTTTGTGAGGGGGAAGTATGTGCTACTATCTGCGGGGGCTACATACGCACGAGGTGACGGGAGTCCGTGCGTAGCTACTATTATGCCATGTCTGGGTAGTCTAGGACCCACTAGCATGCCTTACGTGTTGTACATGTGATCCTGCCAATAATATTAGACTGATAATACTATTGAATTTGTAACTTATTTCCTACGAAGGCTAGAGTGTACCTTCTTAATCACTTAGAAAGAGAATTGACTCCTCCGTGGATAATTGTATTCCGGATAAGGTTATATTATTGAATATTATTAAACTTGGCAAATGAATTTTGAAAAAAGATTTAAATACTATTTTGTGATTTTTGAAGGAGAAATTTGTCATTTACTTGAGTATTTGTTTTCCCGACGTACTCGGGGTGGACTGTTGATTGTGCGTGACTGCATGTGACCGCTTCGAAATTTACATTCCGCGAGCGGGGTGTTACTTCCCCCACTCTCATGGGAGCAGGCCGTACGCCACAACGAGATTGAAAAGAGATATTATGGTTTGGGTCGTTCGACCCTCGGCAGTGCACATAGATGATTATTATGATGGCTCAGGACGGTTGTCCTTATCCCGTATGCGCATTCTAAATTGTTAAATGTTTTTCATGGATTTTGAAGTGATAAGATATTTGGGGGGAAATAAAGAAGAAATTATTCAATTAAGATATTTGGGGGGAAAATGAGGAAGTAGTAACTGTTTATTTACTTTCAGTATTTATTTGAATTACAGTTATCCGCAATGCTTACTGTTTTATCATCCTCGTATGCCTATTACTGATATCATATTGTGTTAAATTAATTTTTTGGACCTTAGTGAGTGTCTAATTCGATCTCTCGTCACTACCTCTCTGAGGTTAGGCGGGCGACTTACTGAGTACACGTTGTTTTCGTACTCATGCTACACTTGATGTGAAATTTTATTGCACAGGTACCTTCATAGTGATGTGGCTGGTTTAGAGACTTAGGCGAGCTGCTTATCCGGAGGCGATCCGCAGCTGATAGAGTCTCCCTCGTATTGTATTATTTTATTTTAATTTCCTTGTCCAATTGTATTTCAGACAAGTTTTGTAGAAATTGTAAATTTCTTAGAATTTGCTCATGCACTTGTGACACCGGGTTCTGGGATGTGTTTGAGATTTAATTTAATAAATGGAATAGTTTACCTGTCGTATTTATTTGATAAAATTTTATTCGCTATTATGACTTGTAAATGAAAGGTAACGATTTATTACGACCCAAAATCCTAAACTGACCGTCCTATCGTGGAACTAGGCTAGCCAATAAATCATATGTTCACAATTTCTTTTAAAATGCCATTTCAAAAATCCGAGCATTTCATAAATATACAGAAATTACTGAATAAAGTAGGTCAACATTATACAATACTGCCAACCCCAAAACCCGGAGCCAACGTGTCATAAGAATCTATAAGAATAAGTCATAATATACTGTCATAATAAAAAATCTCCGAATGAAATCTAGATACAACAGGGAGGGAAAAACAGAGATGTTGGGGACGCTGAACAGCTACCTCTATATCCCGCAAATCTGGCTCCGCAGCGGAATAAAGGCTAATGCTCGATATCTGCTCCTGAATCTAGACACAGAGGTGCAGGGAGTAATGTGAGTACACCAACTCAGTAGTAATGAAAATAAATCATGTCTGATCAGCAAGAACACATAAAATCAATGTCATCAAATCACAAGAGGCACATCCTTACTTTCCAATAGTATAACATAGATGTATGAAATCTTCATGCCTTAAAATCAACTTCCGAAAAACCCTTTTAAAATGTATATTTTTCAACAACTTCAACCGAAAGGTTTAGTATAAAAATGAAATGAATCATATAGAGGCCCCTTGGGCGAAACACATTTCATAAGCTCAGCTGAAAGCAGTAAAGTCATAAACAGCCCCTTGGGCAAAACAAGAATCATTATCAGCCCCTCGGGCATGCCTTACAGTCACTCAGAATCAATCCCTCAGCACGTCACAGTCACTCATGCCTCCCAATCGCTCGTCACTCGGCACTCGGAACTCGGCACTCAGCACTCGGCACTCGGCACTCGGCACTCGGTAGGTACCTGCGCTCACTGGAGGTGTGTACAGACTCCGACTTCGGAGGGGCTCCTTCATTCCAAGCGCTAATAAACAAGACAAATCATGTCATCAATCATTCTCAGGCTCTCGGCCTGTCTCATATCATAAATATCCTCACAACATTGGCCCTCGGCCTCACTCAGTCAGACACTCTCAACATGCCACTCGGGCCATAAATAAAACGGGGTTCTCGACCCAAATAGTATTTCATTTCAAGAAATTTTAATATCATCAAATAGGAGTATCAACAATTTTACAAGAAAGACTGAGTGTAAAATCATAATTTCAAAGTAGTGAGAATATCAGAAAAATAGCCCCCAAGGGGTTAAAATAGATCGGGACTAGGCCCCAAACATGGCTTACAACCCAAATATTACACAATTCTTTAGAACGTAATTAACATAAGGTTTTGAGTAAATATGCAACTCATTAGTCGCCGCGGAGAGGACCTAGTCCAATCCAAAAGTCAGTACACGCCACATACTCGTCATGCGACATGTGCGCCATTCAAAAAATAGTAAGAAATACGAAGTCCAGGGTTTCATACCCTCAGGACAAGATTTATAGCCATTACTTACCTCTACCGGGCCGTGACACTAGTCCGCAATGCACTCGCCCCTCAAATTGGCTCCTGATTGCTCCGAATCTAGCAAAAACCAGTTTAACATCATCAATATATATCAAAGGAACTCAACCCAATCGAAAATTATCAAATTAAACAAGAATCTTGAAATTCTGCCAAACCCGAGCCCCGGACCCACGTCTCGGAAATCGATAATTTTTACATCACTAGAAACCTCGTCCTCCCACGATTCTACCCATACCAAAATCACCAAAATCACCAAAATCGGATCACAATTGCCTACCCAAAACCTTAAAAGAATTTTCAATTCTCCACCCCCTTCTTCCCAACCTTTTCCTACTCAAGTCCTTCAACTTTTCAAGCCTAATCCAAACAAAATAGCATCGGAACGATATTAGCAATCAAAGAACTTACCTTAGCTGAAGAATCTTGAATTACCCTCTCTAAATCGCCTTCCAAGGACTCCTCCCGCATGCAAATTGATGAAAAATAAGAAACTTTCGTGGAGGGTCCTTTTTATACTGTTTCTGTCTAGCCATTTCCGCTGATGCGGACAATTAGCCACACCTGCGGTCCCAGGTGTGCACCTGGGAAAACTCACTTAACGGGCCAATCCCGCGCCTGCGACCATTTCTCTACACCTGCGACTTCGCAGGTGCGATGATCCTTCCGCGCCTGTGACATTGCAGGTGCGACAAATTCCTCGCACCTGCGGACCACTCCCCACTCAGCCAAATTTCGCACCTGCGGTTCCCTTTCCGCATGTGCGAAAACACTAGCAATAACAAATTTACCAAAGTCACTCCAAACTTCCCGTCAACCATCTTAAATCAATCCCGAGCCCCTCGGGGCCCCAATCAAACATACCAACACACCCCATAGCATTATTCCAACTTAGTCGAGCCTTCTAAACACCAAAAACAACACAAAAACACCAAATTCACATCAAATTCAAGCCTATGAACTTTGAAATTTCTAAAATCCACCATCGATGTCGAAACTATCCAGAACAACTCCGATTGACCTGAAATTTTGCAGACATATCCAAAATGACATTACGAACCTGCTCCAACTTCCGGAATTCCATTCCGACCCCGATATCCTATTTTCCATTGCCGACCGGAAATCGCCAAAAACTAACTTTCGCCAATTCAAGCCTAATTCTACACCGGACACCACAAAAATATTCTGAACATGATCCTAAGTCCCAAAACACCTAACGAAGCTATCCGAGCCATAAAATCTGCATTCCGAGGTCGTTTTCCATTAAGTCAACTCTCAGTTGACTTTCTCAACTATTAGGGTACTTCAAAAAGGCTAAATACCTAAACTCTCACCATAACCACTCCGGACCCAAACCAACTGATTCCACACATCAAAAACAGGATAGCGATATTTAACAAATGCAAAAATGGGAAATGGGGTAAATCTCACAGAACGACCGACTGGGTCGTTACATCCTCCCCCTCTTAAACAAACGTTTGTCCTCGAACGGGTCTAGAAACATACCTGGAGCCTCGAGTAAGTGAGGATATCTGTCCCGCATCTCCCGCTCGGTCTCCTAGGTGGCATCCTCCACCGGCTGCCCTCTCCACTGAACCTTCACTGAAACTATATCTTTAGATCTCATCTTCCTGACCTGTCGACCCAAAATAGCCACTAGCTCTACCTCATATGACATATCACCCTCGAGCTGAACCGTACTGAAGTCCAAAACATGTGAAGGGTGACCAACATACTTCTAGAGCATCGAAACATGGAATACTGGATGAATACTCGATAAACTGGGAGGCATAGCAAGCCTATAAGCCACCTCCCCAATCCTCTGAAGCACCTCAAATGGCCCAATGAACCTGGGACTCAACTTCCCTCTCTTTCCGAATCTCATAACACCCTTCATGGGTGACACCTTCAACAACACCTTATCCCCAACCATGAAGGACACATCTCGAACCTTCCGATCCGCATAACTCTTCTACCTAGACCACGCTGTGCGAAGCCGCTCCTGAATCAACTTTGCCTTACTCAAAGCATCCTGAACCAAGTCTGTGCCCAATAGCCTAACCTCGCCCGGCTCAAACCAACCCACCGTAGATCTACACCTCCTACCATAAAAAGCCTCATACGGAGCCATCTGAATACTCGACTGATAGCTGTTATTATATGCAAACTCCGCTAGTGGCAGAAACTGATCCCATGAACCACCAAAGTCAATCACACAAGCACGCAACATATCCTCGAAAATCTGAATGGTACGCTCCGACTGCCCGTCGGTCTGAGGATGAAACATTGTTCTCAACTCAACCTGAGTACCCAACTCTCTCTGCACGGCTCTCCAAAACTGAGATGTGAACTGAGTGCCTCTGTCGGAAATGATAGAAACTGGAACCCCATGCAATCGGACAATCTCCCTCATATAAATCTCAGCTAACCTCTCCGAAGAATAAGTAGTACCAACAAGAATGAAGTGCGCGGACTTGGTCAGCCGGTCCACAATAACCCATATAGCATCAAACCTCCTCGAATTCCCTGGGAGTCCAACTACGAAGTCTATGGCGATCTGCTCCCACTTCCACTCCGGAATATCAAACCTATGAAGCAATCCACCAGGTCTCTTGTGCTCGTACTTGACCTGCTGACAGTTGAGACACCGAGCCACAAACTCCACAATATCCTTCTTCATCCTTCTCCACCAATAATGCTGCCTCAAATCTTAATACATCTTCGCGGCATCTGGATGGATGGAATATCGCGAAGTATTAGCCTCTGCTAGAATCAAACCTCGAAGCCCATCTACATTGGGCACGCAAATCCGGCCCTGCATCCTCATGACCCCATCATCACCAATAACCACATCCCTGGCATCACCGCGACGGACCCTGTCCTGAAGAACAAGCAAATGTGGATCATCATACTGGCGTGCTCTAACCTGATCGTAAAGAGAAGACCTGGAGGCTACACAAGTCAACACCCGCGGGGGCTCTGATAGATCCAATCTCACTAACTGGCCTGCTAAGGCCTGAACATCAAGGGGTAATGGCCGCTCTGCTGCTGGAAGGTAGGCTAAACTCCCCAAACTCTCTGCTCTGCGACTCAAGGCATCGGCCACTACATTGGCCTTCCCCGGATGATATAAGATAGTGAGGTCATAATCCTTGAGGAGCTCTAACCATCTCCTCTGACGCAAATTTAAGTCCTTCTGTCTCAGCAGATACTGCAAACTGCGATGATCAGTGAAAATCTCACACTGCACTCCATACAAATAATGCCGCCAAATCTTCAAGGCATGAACAATGCCAGCTAACTCAAGATCGTGCACTGGATAATTCTTCTCGTGCACCTTCAACTGTCTGGACGCGTAGGCAATCAACCGTCCGGCATCAATACCGCTCCCAAGCCAACTCTAGAAGCATCCCAATAAACTGTGTAAGAACCCGAACCAGCAGGCAAAACCAGTATTGGAGCTGTAGTCAATGCTGACTCGAGCTTCTGAAAGATCTCCTCACACTCATTAGACCATCTGAATAGAGCACCCTTCTGGGTCAATCTGGTCAAAGGCGAAGCAATCGAAGAGAATCCCTCCACAAAGCGACGTTAGTAACCTGCCAACCCAAGGAAACTCTTAATCTCTGTAGCTGAGGACGGTTTGGGCCAACTCTGCACCGCCTCTATCTTCTTTGGATCAACCTGAATCCCTTCACTAGACACCACGTGCCCCAAGAAAGCTACCGAACCAAGCCAAAACTCACACTTGGAGAATTTTGCATAAAGCTTCTCCTCCCTCAACCTCTGCAACACAACTCTCAAATGTTGAGCATGCTCTTCCTGGCTACGAGAATAAACCAGGATGTCATCAATAAACACAATGATGAAGGAATCAAGATAAGGCTGAAACATGTTGTTCATCAATTGCATAAATGCGGCTGGGGAATTGGTCAGTCCAAATGACATAACCAAGAACTCATAATGACCATATCTGGTCCTGAAAGCAGTCTGCGGAATATCAGAATCCCGAATCCTCAACTGATGATACCCATATCTGAAATCAATCTTGGAAAACACTTTGGCTCCCTGAAGCTGTTCAAACAAATCATCAATGCGGGGCAAGGGATATTGGTTCTTCACCGTAATCCTATTCAACTGCCGATAGTCAATACACATACGCATGGACCCATCCGTCTTCTTTACGAATAACACCGGTGCACCCTAAGGTGACACACTAGGCCGAATGAACCCCTTATCCAGGAGCTCCTGAAGTTGCTCCTTCAATTCCTTTAGCTCCGCTTGTGCCATACGATATGGTGGAATAGAATTAGGCTGAGTGCCTGGCACCAGGTCAATACCAAAATTAATATCCATGTTAGGCGATATACCTGGAAGGTCTGCAGAAAACACATCCGGAAAGTCACGGACCACAGGAACTGAATCAATGACGGGAGTCTCACCACCGACATCCCTCACAAAGGCCAAATAAGACAAACACCCTTTCTCAACCATGCGTTGAGCCTTCAAGTAAGAAATCACCCTGCTAGGCATATACTCAGAAGAACCTCTCCGCTCAACCCTCAGACACCCCGTCATAGCTAAAGTCACGGTCTTAGCGTGACAATCAAGAACAAAATGGCACGGAGATAACCAATCCATGCCCAATATCACGTCAAAATCGACCATGTTGAGTAACAGTAGGTCCACTCGGGTCTCCAGACCCCCAATAGATATAATGCACGACCGATACACACGATCCACAATAATAGTATCGCCCACCGGAGTCGACACGTGAACAAATGTGACTAGAGACTCACGGGGCACATCCAAAAAACCGGAAAAATATGAAGAAACATAGGAATATGTGGAACCAGGGTCAAATAAAGCCAAGGCATCATGGTAACAGACTGAAACAATACCTGCGATCACAGCATCTGAGGCCATAGCATCCGGCCTGGCTGGAAATGCATACATGCGAGCCTGACCTCCCTCTACTCGACCTCCCCCTCTAGGGTGGTCTCTGGCTGACTGACCACCACCGCTGGCTGCCTGGGTGGGTGGTGAAGTGACTGGAGCTGAAGTCGAGGGCTGGCCCCTCTGCTGAGAAGATCCACTGGAACGGCGGGGACATTGCCTCCACCCGTGCCCAAACTCTCCACACTCAAAACAACTTCCTGGAGCTGGAGGCGGGGATTGATAGAAACCCCTAGCACCCGTACGGCCACTGGAAGACTCCTGCATAGAAGAACCCTCAACTGGAGGTGCTCGAGCTGCACTCTATGCTGGGAGGGCACCAAATGAAGTGCGGCCTGACTGAGAACCATGGGGACCCTTCCGCGGGGAGGCACCACTATATGCTGGATGGCCTGACCGAGGAGGCCTGAATGAACGGCCCCTACCCTGCTGAAACTATCCCCTGAAGGGACCACCACTGGAACTTCCCGAACCACGAGGCCTCTTGGCCTCCCTCTCCTCCCGCTCCTGGCGGTGAACAGACTCAATATCTCGAGCTATGTCAACAACCTACTCGAATGAAGCACCTGATACTCTCTCCCGAGTCATAAACAACCGAAGCTGATAAGAAAGACCATCTACAAACCTCCTCAACCTCTCCCTATCAGTAGGGATAATATCAGAAGCATGCCTAGCCAACTCGGAGAACCTCATCTCGTACTGAGTAACTGATAACTCTCCCTAGCGCAGCTGCTCAAACCGCCTGCGTTGCTCCTCTCTGTGGGACTGAGGAACATACTTCTCCAAAAAGATCATGGAGAACTGTTGCCGGGTAAGAGGTGCTGAACCAACCGGTCTACGTCTCTCGAGAGACTCCCACCATGTAAAGGCAGCACCCGCAAACTAAAATGTAGCAAATGAGACCCCACTGGTCTCCAAAATACCCGCGGTACGCAGTATCCTCTGGCACCTATCTAGAAATACTTGGGCATCATCACCCTCTGCACCGCTGAAAGTCGGAGGCTGAAGTCTGCTGAATCTCTCCAACCTGCCCTGCTCGTTCTCAGGCATAGCAGGGACCACATTATCCCGAACCGGAGCAACTGGCTGAGCAGGGGCCACTCCCGGTGCCTGAATACCTTATGCAGCCTGCTCAGGTGCCCGGGCAGTTGGAGTCTAGTTGCCTCCCCAGGCCTGAGCTGCGGTGGCAGAAGAAGACATGGCAACGGCCTGAGCCAAACTGGTGCATATTGTCAATATCTGAGACAGGGTCTCCTGAAGACCCAGAATAACCATAGGCACTGCTGGTGCCTGAGTCTGTCCCGCAGGAACACCATCGGCGGGAACCTGATCATGATTGATAGGGGGATCCTGAGACACTGCCCCGGCTGTTGCGTGGGCTGGCCCCCTACCTCTACCACGGCCTCGACCTCTCGCTGGTCTAGCCGGTGACTGGTCGCTCTGATCGGTATGGCGTGTCCTCACCATCTGTGAGAGAATGAACAACGTAAGTTCAGATTTCAAGAATCAATAGATCAGCACGAAGGAGTTCAAGAAAGATAGAAATGTTTCCTAAAAGTTCGGCAGCCTCTCGAAGATAAGTACAGACGTCTCCGTACCTATCTGCAAGACTCTACTAAACATGTTCATGACCGTTGAGTCCTATGTAACCTAGGACTCTGATACCAAGTTGTCACGATCCCAAATCCTAAACCGGCCGTGATGGTACCTATAGTGGAACTAGGCTAACCAATAAATCATATGTTCAGAATTTCTTTTAAAATACCATTTCAAAAATCCGAGCATTTCATAAATATACAGAAATTACTGAATAAAGTAGGTCAACATTATACAATACTGCCAACCCCAAAACCCGGAGCCAACGTGTCATAAGAATCTAGAAGAATAAGTCATAATATATTGTCATAATAAAAAATCTCCGAATGAAATCTAGATACAACAGGGAGGGAAAGAAAGAAATGTTGCGGACGCTGAACAACTACCTCTATATCCCGCAAATCTGGCTCCGCAGCGGAATAAAGGCTAATGCTCGATATCTGCTCCTGAATCTGCACACAGAGGTGCAGGGAGTAATGTGAGTACACCAACTCAGTAGTAATGAAAATAAATCATGTCTGATCAGCAAGAACACATAAAATCAATGTCATCAAATCACAAGAGGCACAACCTTACTTTCCAATAGTATAACATAGATGTATGAAATCGTCATGCCTTAAAATAAACTTCCGAAAAACCCTTTTAAAATGTATATTTTCAACAACTTCAACCGAAAGGTTTAGTATAAAATGAAATGAATCATATAGAGGCCCCTCGGGCGAAACACATTTCATAAGCTCAGTGTGAAAGCAGTAAAGTCATAAACAGCCCCTTGGGAAAAACAAGAATCATAATCAGCCCCTCGGGCATGCCTTACAGTCAATCAGAATCAGTCCCTCAACACCTCACAGTCACTCATGCATCCCAATCGCTCGTCACTCGGCACTCGGCACTCGACACTCGGCACTCGACACTCGGTAGGTACCTTCTCACTGGGGGTGTGTACAGACTCCGCCTTCGGAGGGGCTCCTTCAGCCCAAGTTCTAATAAACAAGCCAAATCATGGCATCAATCATTCTCAGGCTCTCGGCCTGTCTCATATCATAAATATCCTCACAACATTGGCCCTCGGCCTCACTCAGTCAGACACTCTCAACATGCAACTCGGGCCATAAATAAAACGGGGTTCTCGACCCAAATAGTATTTCATTTCAAGAAATTTTAATATCATCAAATATGAGTGTCAACAATTTTACAAGAAAGACTGAGTGTAAAATCATAATTTCAAAGTAGTGAGAATATCAGAAAAATATCCCCCAAGGGGTTAAAATAGATCGGCAGTAGGCCCCAAACATGGCTTACAACCCAAATATTACACAATTCTTTAGAACATAATTAACATAAGGTTTTGAGTAAATATGCAACTCATTAGTCGTCCCGGAGAGGACCTAGTCCAATTCAAAAGTCAGTACGCGCCACATACTCGTCATCCGATATGTGAGCCATTCTAAAAACAGTAAGAAATACGAAGTCCGGGGTTTCATACCCTCGGGGCAAGATTTATAGCCATTACTTACCTCTACTGGGCCGGGACACTATTCCGCAATGCACTTGCCCCTCAAATTGGCTCCTGATTGCTCCGAATCTAGCCAAAACCAGTTTAACATCATCAATATATATATAAGGAACTCAACCCAATCGAAAATTATCAAATTAAACAAGAATCTCGAAATTCGGCCAAACTCGAGCCCCGTGCCCACGTCTCGGAACTCGATAATTTTTACATCACTAGAAACCTCGTCCTCCCATGATTCTACTCATACCAAAATCACCAAAATCGGATCACAATTGCCTACCCAAAACCTTAAAAGAATTTCCAATTCTCCACCCTCTTCTTCCCAACCTTTTCCTACTCAAGTCCTTAAATTTTTCAAGCCTAATCCGAACAAAATAGCATAGGAACGATGTTAGCAATCAAAGAACTTACCTTAGCTGAAGAATCTTGAATTACCCTCTCTAAATCGCCTTCCACGGACTCCTCCCGTATGTAAATTGATGAAAAATAAGAAATTTTCGTGGAGGGTCCTTTTTATACTGTTTCTGTCTAGCCATTTCCGCTCATGCGGACAATTAGCCGCACCTGCGGGCCTGCACTTGCGGTCCCAGGTGCGCACCTGGGAAAACTCACTTAACGGGCCAATCCCGCGCCTGCGACCATTTCTCTGCACCTGCGGCTTCGCAGGTGCGATGCTCCTTCCGCGCCTGCGACATCGCAGGTGCGACAAATTTCTCGCACCTGCGGACCACTCCCCACTCAGCCAAATCACGCACCTATAGAACCGCACATGCGGCTCCCTTTCCGCAGGTGCGAAAACACCAGCAACAACAAATTTACCAAAGTCACTCCAAACTTCCCGTCAACCATCCGAAATCAATCCCGAGCCCCTTGGGGGCCCAACCAAACATACCAACACACCCCATAGCATTATTCCAACTTAGTTGAGCCTTCGAAACACCATAAACAACGCGAAAACACCAAATTTACATCAAATTCAAGCCTATGAACTTTGAAATTTCTAAAATCCACCACCAATGCCGAAACTATCCAGAACAACTCCGATTGACCTGAAATTTTGCAGACATATCCAAAATGACATTACAAACATGTTCCAACTTCCGAAATTCCATTCTGACCCTGATAGCCTATTTTCCACTGCCGACCGAAAATCGTCAAAAACTAACTTTCGCCAATTCAAGCCTAATTCTACACCGGACACCACAAAAATATTCTGAACACGCTCCCAAGTCCCAAAACACCTAACAAAGCTATTCGACCCATATAATCCGCATTCCGAGGTTGTTTTCCATTAAGTTAACTCTCAGTTGACTTTCTCAACTATTAGGCTACTTCAAAAGGCTAAATGCCTAAGCTCTTACCATAATCACTCCGGACCCTCACGGAACGACTGGCTGGGCCGTTACATGATTTTTAAAAAAAGGTGTTAAAACAGGAATTTATTTCAATTAATTAATTTTGGCTTGCCTGGCGATGGTGTCCGAAACCATCATGACCTTAATAGATTTTGGGTCGTGACAACTTGGTATCAGAGCGCTAGGTTCCCTTAGGTCTCACGAGTCATGAGCAAGTCTAGTAGAGTCTTGCAGATTGGTGCGGAGACATCTGTACTTATCTTCGAGAGGCTACAAGGTTGTTAGGAGTACTTCCCTTCTTGATTCCTCATCGTACGATTCGATTTCTTCAAGGCTTATGCATATGTTCCTTCCTACTCAATCTTACACGTCGCGAAGTGCTTGCTATGAATCATGGATTTGAGGGATTTAAATGGTGCTACCTATATGGTGCGAGATGTTTTCCATGTGTAGTTGGTGGGGGATGTTGTTGTTGCCCTGCAAAAGAGTATTATGATGTTTCAGCCAGTACCTGTGATTCTGAGAGCTTTGAGGTTATGCTCAGGTTGTTAAGGTGCTTACGGTTGGTTATCGCGCAGTATTAATATGATGGTAGAATGTTTGTCTGTAGGTTGGGGGTGATGAATGGCTTGAAGGGAGGTCTTCTCAGAGTGCAATTTCGAGATTTCGGTATTTAGATTCCGGCGGAAGAAAGACAATTGAGCTATGATGATCAAGTTATGGATTGATACAGTAGTAAGACTTGGTATTTTCAAGTAAGGACGGATATTCACCTGTGATGTGACATCGTCGTCACTAATCGAATGGAATGTGTTAAGTCTTTCGGTGCTATGGTTTCTTTGGTTGCATTAGGTTAGAGTGTTGTGAAGTAGTATTGGAGAAACGGTTGTCAGAGATCGTGGTGCGTGGTGGTTCAGGACTGAATAGTTATTTCTAATGAAGGCAGCTCGAGAAAGATGATCCTCAGAGTGGTTGAAGTCGTGGTGATCTACTGGTGTAATAGTTGCAGAGAATGATATCGAATTGGATGGCATACGAAGAAGGAAGACATGTGAGAAGTGTCAGGCGGCCGCTAAATTTCTAAAAGGTCAGGCGTAAGGAAAGGAGGTCAGGTAGTGCCTAAAGGAATGAGTTATACCAAAGTGGGAGAGCGTCAACATAGTAGTGAATTAGAGGATATTGTAGCGCATTTAGTAGATGTCCATGAGGAGCGGACGGACTGGTAAAGTGGGTGAATGAGAGCAGGATTAGAATGGTATATTGACGTTGTAGAGGGGGTGCAGTGCGGCGTCGTTGGAAGGTGTCAGTTGGTGATTCCACAGGTGGGTTATCTCCTGTGAGTAGGTTAGTGGTTGTATGGTTGGCAAGTTTCTGTGAGGGATTCTAGGGGCTAGTCGGTAGGAGGCAGAATGTGTGAATGATTCTAGAGAATTTGAGTATTTAGGGAGTGCTAACAAGAGAATCTGGAAGAATTGGATGGATTTGTTAAGCAAAATCATGTTATCAAAGGGTAAAGGATCTCAGCAGGGTCTAGAGCGGTGCAAGGAGTAGCATCGGGCTAAGTGGGGGAGTCCCACCACCTGCAGTTAGGTTGTAGGATTGTGTTATCATGGAGTTGCGGATCGTCGGCATAATGGCAAGTTATTACAGCTAAGGGAAAGGAGTAAAAGGGTGATTGTGCGTGGGATTTGATGAATGTGTGCAAAAGTTGGCCCTGTTGGATCAGGGTTAGGCTTTGAAAGATTCAGAATTTATGCTTAAGGCATAGGCAGGTTATAAGGGTAGTGACTCAGTCATGTACTTCGTTGAGAGGATGTTCATGTGCTAGAAGAGCCTTGGATTTGATTGTATCCGTGGCCAGTCAGAGTGGGTGACTCTCAACAGCGGTCCCAGTGAGTTCAAAAGTTAAGCACGCGGTGTTTAGGGGTTAAGGGCATCAGTATGATTAAGAATTGCGCTCTTGAAGCATAATTTCAGATAGAGGGAAATAATTGGAGTGTTCTATGTTATTTCCAGCGTGCAGGATTATATTGGATAAGTGAGAGAAATAAAGTCCGGGCTGTAGAAAGATTATTAGGAGGGTATGAGACGGGTTGCGGGATTTAGGCAGCGTGGTCTCGTGAATCAAGGTCACTCAGGATGAGTGAGGGTTGAGTTGCTATGAGTTGAAGGACGTTACTATTATTTCTGAGGAAGTTAAGGATGATTAAAAGAAGATAGATTGATTAGCCATGGTTGAAATGGCACATTTACGGCAGTGATCAGTTTCGTCAGTGTAATTAAACTATGCATGTGGTTTGGGCTGGTAGGTGCGGGGCTTGTTGACCGTCGTAATAGACTTCGTGTGGGGGCACTCGAGTGTTATGGCCTGTCAGGTGTAGGCGGATCCCGGAAGGTTTTATGGTGGTTCAGACCACTTCTTAAAGATTTGCATGTTGGGTGATTGTGAGAATTCACTTAAGTGTTGCTATTGTTCTCTTGAATTAAGGTAAGTAAGAAGTTTCTATATGGTGAGGTGTTTCCCCTGTTAGTGGTTCAGGAGTTATGATGGAATTCTTGAGCAATCTCATATTGGCATGTTAGGTGCAGTAAACAGTGTGTAACTGGAAGTAAGGAATCGAGGTTGCGGTTCGGTGTTGACAAGGATGTCATGAGCTCGGATGAGCAAGAAAAAGTGACTTGAAAGTTCAGAGTAAGCTGGTGTTATCTTCAGCGTCAGCTGAGATCGATATTCGATTGAAGAGGCTTTGCATCCTAGTTGTGAGTTCTTGATTTGTTTTTACAGCATTAGTGTGGCCAGTGATGGATGTGCAGACTTGTTACATCGTGGAAGGTCGTGGGAGCGTGACCAAGGGAAGATGGTATAAATGTGACAGGTAGTCACCTGATTGATTGAAGATTTAGACCAAGTATAAAAAAATGTAATATTGCTTATTTGAAAATTTATGCCAGGAGGGCGTTCGGTCCAGTTGGTCGTGGATTGTGGGATGTTGTCCCGACTATGATGGTTTCTCTCGTGTATTATGAGGGGAAGTGGGTTAATATGGACCCAGGTAAGGCTATCAGCCTAGTTCATTGCGAGCAGAATCGGCTTGAAGTGTATGAATAGATTTAAACGAGATTATGGGCTTCATGTGAGGAAGATGTGTTCATTTCAGTATAGCACTCCTCAAGGAGGGGTGCTGGAGTATCGGATGTTGTTCCGTCTTCGTCAAATTCATGTGATATTATGATTGTGTCGTGTGAGTTGTGAAACGGCTTGATAATTTCTTATGTGTTGAGATATCTGCATAGTGATGATGTTATGTGAGCAGGATAGCTCTTGAGATCCATAGTATATATATATATATATATATCGCACCTTAGTTTTGCTTGAGTTTTGTAGCATATGGCTTTATCAGTCTCCCCAGGATGGTATTATGCACTTAGCGTGCTTGTGACCGATATTCAGTAATTTGCAATAGTGAGCAATTCGGCTCCGTATATATTTCCTTATGTGAATTTTATGTGTGGATCGGGTGGCATATCGCCACGGGTATGTTATTTGGATCGGGTTGCACGCCGCAACAGTGTGATGATGAGTAAGGTTCCTATATCTATTTTCTGTGTTTTACTTTCTATTTTCTGAGAAGAGTTCATAATAAGTTGCATGAGTCGAGAGTCTTTTCCTGAGTCATTTCTTTATGTATCATGTTTGAGTTATGGCCTATTGGCGCATGGTGGTGTCGTGTAAGACTGTTGGTCATGTTTGGGGTGATTTGTTGTCTGAGCAGTTCATACTGGGTGAGACGAGATTATTGGATCAGGGATTAGGGCGATAAAATTATGTGAAATACATTGAAGGACAGTTACCATTATTTGGTTCGTAATGAGATGAGGATCTAAGTCAAAAAGGAGAGATTCAATGTTTGGTTAACTCTGCAATTGGTTAGAAATTTTTGCATATCTCCTCCGTTGTGGTGGTATCGCTAGCTTTATAACAGGGTGTATATACATATCATAAGGTGCATTGGGAGCATCAGATTCGTGAAATTTTGGCTATTAAGGTTCAGGGAATGTCATGGTGGCTAGATGATGAATTATGTGGTGCATGGTGCTAATTCAGCAAAGGCACGGATGTAACGACCCGACCGGTCGTTTTGCGTTATCCGACCCCGTTCCCCTAGATGAAACTTCCCATAGCAGATTTTTATGATTTATGACTTGCGGGGACTGGTGGTCCAGGATTCGGGGGTGTTTAGAGTGCTATAGGAACAATTGGTTCCTTAAGGTTGGCCTTTAAGGCCAAGTTTGACTTCAGTCAACATTTTGGGTAAATGACCTCGGAATCAAGTTTCGTCGGTTCCAGCAGCTTCATGTGATGATTTTAGACCTGGGCGTATGCTCGGAATGGGTTTCTGATGACCCGGAAGCGTTTCGGCACCCAATATTGAAATAAGAAGTTCCTTAGGTTCCTATTGTGGTTTTGGATGTAATTTTGTGTTATCGAGGTCCGAACGGAATTTTGAGACCAGGAATAGTTCCATTATGTCATTTATGACTTGCCTACAAAATTTGGTGTCATTCCGAGTAGTATATGTCGGTTCGACGCATGGTTAGCGAAGTCTAAAAAACTTAAAGTTCCTAAGTTTGGTTCTTGGCGTTTTGAGGTGTGATTTTGTGTTTTAGCGTTGTTTTGGGTGTTCCGAAGGCTTGAGCAAGTCCGTATTATGATTTGGGAATTATTGGTACATTTGGACAGGGGCTCGGGTGGGCCCAGGTGCATCCCGGACACCACACGAGGCCAAAAACCAGCTGAAATAGCTGCTGGTGCACCTGTTCTAGTGTTACTGCATGTGGTTGACCAGTCGCAGGTGCGGGACCGCTCCTGCGGTCCCAGCCTCACAGGTGTGACCCCCAGTGGTATGACCAATTCTCGCAGGTGCGGTCTCCACTCCGCAGGTGCAGGCCCAGGCTCCCCAGTCCATTTCCGCAGGTGCGAGCCTTTGCTCGCAGGTGCGGTCCTCGAGACGCAGGTGCAAAAACACTGTTCAGACAGTGTGTTTTTATACACGAGTTTAATTCATTTTTCTCATCTTCTTCTTCTTCCTTGGGGCGATTTCCACCATTTTAGAGGGGCAAACGACTTGGTTATTGAAGGTAAGTAAATTCTACTCTAATATTAGCCTCATGCATGAATTCCTAGTTAAGTTTAATCACATAATTAATGAAAAATCAAGAATTGGGTAGTAGCCTAGGGCTTTCGATAATTTGAGAATTTACCCGTAAATTTGCTATGGAATCAAGTCAAAATCGTATATTAATGATCCTTAGGCTTTGGGTGAGGGTTTCCTTCGAGAATTTTTGGAATCCGAGCATACGGGCCTGGGGTCGGATTTTAGATTTTCTTCAATAATGGTGAATTTGGCTAAATAATAGGATAATTCCATGCTTTGAACATAATTAATGTATTTGTATAACATTTGGATAGTTTCGAGTCCTCGGGTGTAGAGTTCGAACCTTCGGGCGCGTTCTCGGTCCGGGGAGTAAATTCGACGCAAGGTGAGTCTCCTTTCTAACCTTGTAAGGGGGAATTGTCCCGCTAGGTGATTTAAATGCTATATGTGAAAATTAGTGGGGGCTACGTACATACAAAGTGGCGAGAGTCCGTACGTAGCGACTATTACTATTATGTCCGGGTAGTTAGGCCCACATCATGCCTTGTGTATTACTTGATATGAACTATATGTTTAATGAATTAACGTTACATGTTGCTAATTTCCCGAAGTTATGAAATTTGAGAAAAACTTGTAAGAAATTGTTCACTGAAAAGTATTCTCTTTTTAAAAAAGAATAATGTGTGTGCATGTGATCGCTTCGCAATTTACATTCCGCGAGCGAAGTGTGATTTCCCCCACTCTTATGGGAACGGGACGTATGCCACGGCGGATTGAGAGGTGCACTTTTGGTATGGGTCGTTCGATCCTCGGAAGTGCATAGAGAGGGATTGAGAGATGCACTTTTGGTACGGGCCGTTCGATCCTCGGCAGTGCATAGAGAGGGATTGAGAGATGCACTTTTGGTACGGGTTGTTCGATCCTCGGTAGTGCATAGAGAGGGATTGAGAGATGCACTTTTGATATGGGTCGTTCGATCCTCGGCAGTGCATAGAGAGGTTGAGAGATGCACTTTTGGTACGGGCCGTTCGATCCTCGGCAGTGCATAGAGAGGGATTGAGAGATGCACTTTTGGTACGGGCCGTTCGATCCTCGGCAGTGCATTGATGTGAGTACTTTGTGTAGAGGTGCACTTCTGGTATGGGCCGTTCGATCCTCGGCAGTGCACGAGCATGACTATCCTATGACTCCGGCGGGTTCCCTGCATGCGTATGATTTATTTGTTACTAAATTCATGGATATTGATCTGACAGATATTTGGGGAAAAGGTGAAGTGGTAATTGTTTTATCTACTCCCAGTATTCTTCCTGGGTTTCAGTACCTTACATATACACTTGTTGTTTCACTGTCTTTACATGCCTACTATTTCTATTATATTCTGTTAAATTATACTGTTGGACCTTAGTGAGTGTCATGTCGACCTCTCGTCACTACCTCTTCGAGGTTAGCCGGGATACTCACTGGGTGCATATATATATTTATGTACTCATGCTACACTTCTGTACTTAATTGTACAGGTTCTGAGGCTGGTGCTTCTTGTTATCCGACCGGAGCTAGACGTATATTCTGGACCTGACTCCACGGTGAGCTTCCTCGCTTGGTGATTCTCAGCAGTGCTATGGAGTTATCTTGTGTTTATTCTTGTCTACTTCCCTCAGACAGCAGTACAGTTTGTATCATCTTTTGTATATTCTACTAGTTCGCCTGTTGACTTGTGACACTAGTTCCTGGCACACACATAGTAGACTCTTTATTTTGGGACTGTATATATTGGATCATGATCATTGTGGCTGTATTTACTTAAGTTGGTTAATGTTTCCGCATTTATTTAAATGATCTAAGCTTAAAACTTTGGTAATATGTGGGGTTGGTATGTCAAATAAGGATAATCTCACTAGTAAACAATTGTTGACTTGCCTGACTCGGGTGTTGGGCGCCATCACGACCTGTGTTGGATTTTGGGTCGTGACAACGCAGTTGTGTTCTGGTATATCGTGTGGTAGTTGATACGATGTTTATGTGTTGGAACTAGGCCTGGCAGAAAAATTTCAGGTGTTGGAACTGGATTATGAGCTTATTATATAGATAAAAAGAAGAAATCTTCAGATTTGATCAAGCTAATGTACTCAGCTGGGTTGTGCTAGCACGGGAAGGTGCTCGACGTGTTAAACAGTGATTTCAGATAACTCCAGAGCGGTTTTTAGCAAGTTCGAGGACGAACGTCTATTTAAGTGGGGGAGAATGTAACGACCCGATCGGTCGTTTTGAGCTCTACCATGTCGTTTAGCGGTTTGAAGTCATGAGCAGCTCCATTTCAGGTATTATGACTCGTAGCCATGGTCGGAGTTAAATTTCGGGAAGTTCAGAGTCAAATTGGAAAGAAAATTCTCATTTCAAGAGCCTTAAGTTAGAGAAATGGACTAAGATTGGAACTTTAAGTAAACGACCTCCGAATCAGGATTTGAAGGTTCTTGCAGGTTCGTATGATGATTTCGGACTTGGGCGTATGTCCGGATCGGATTTTGGATAATCCGGGAGCATTTCAGCGTACATTGTGGAAGTTAGTATTTTGAAGAAAATTTCTAAGTTTGGCTTGAAGCACATTTCAGTGTTATTGATGTCCGTTTGGGATTCCGAGTCTGGAATAGCTTCGTATGGTGATTCTGGAGTTGGGAGCGCGATCAGAAGTGAATTCGGATGTCCGTAGGTCATTTTGAAGTCATTTGGCTAAATATAGATATTTAAAGGTTTTTAAGAAATCCGACCGGAAGTGAAAATTTTGATATCAGGGTCGAAATGCGATTCTGGAAGTTAGAGCAGGTCCGTAATGTCGAATATGACTTGTGCGCAAAATTTGGGGTGAATCGGAGGTGATTTGACGGGTTTCGACATCGAATGTAGAAGTTGGAAATTTGTAAGTTCATAAAGATTGAATTAGGGTACGATTCGTCGTTTCGGCTTTGTTTGATGTGATTTGAGGCCTCGAGAAAGTCCGCACTATGTTTTGGAATAGGTTGGTGTAATTGGACGGGGTCCCGGGGCCTCGAGTGGATTTCAGGTGGTTAACAGATCAAGTTTGGAGTTTGAAGAAGGCTGAGGTTGCTGTCATATGGTGTGACCGCACCTGCGAGGCTTGGGCCGCAGGTACGTCTTTGGAGTTGCAGGTGCGAAGATTTGGTGGCTTGGCTGGGAGTGCAGGTGCGATGATATTTTCGCACCTGCGAAGGCGCAGATGCGGACAATGGGGCGCAGGTGCGATGTTAGGCTGGAGCTGAGGAAGCCGCAGGTGCGGGAGATTGGTCGCACCTACGGGAGCGCAAGTGCGAAGGTAGGATCGCAGGTGCGGAAGTGAGGCTGGGCAGAATGTTTTAAAATCGGGATTTTGGCCCTTCCTCTCATTTTTCTCATGGCTTAGGTGATTTTAGGAGAGCTTCAAGATGGGAATTTCATCATCAATGTCAAGGTAAGTAATTTCTTCATGTTTTAAGTTAAATACAAGTTATATGCATGGATTAGACATGGAAATTAGTAGGAAAATTGGGATTTTGGAGGAAACACCTAGAAAAATTATATTTCGGATTTCTACCACGAATTTGAGCATGGAATTTAGAGTAAACTGTATATTTGAGTTAGTAAGGCCATGGGTAGGATATACCTTCGAGAAATTTCAGAATCCGGGCACGTGGGCCTGAGGGTATTTTGGTCAATTCACTGAGCGGAGTTGGGAAAGTATATAATTTGAATTCGTTATGATTATTAGAATGAATTTTCATCGATTTGCCCATTATTTGGTAGTTTTGGGGCGTTGTGCATCCATTGGAATCGTCGGAAGGGCTTGGAGGCCGGTTATTAAATTTCGGAGCGAGGTAAGTCTCCTTTCTAACTTTGTGAGGGGGAATTGTCCCCCTAGGTGAACTAATTAAGTATGTGCTACTATCTACGGGGGGCTACATACGCACGAGGTGACGGGAGTCCGTGCGTAGCTACTATTATGGCATGTCTGGGTAGTCTAGGACCCAATATCATGCCTTACGTGTTGTACATATGATCCTGCCAATAATATTAGACTGATAATACTATTGAATTTGTAACTTATTTCCTACGAAGGCTAGAGTGTACCTTCTTAATCACTTAGAAAGAGAATTGACTCCTCCATGGATAATTGTATTCCGGATAAGGTTATATTATTGAATATTATTAAACTTGGCAAATGAATTTCGAGAAAAGATTTAAATACTATTTTGTGATTTTTAAAGGAGAAATTTGTCATTTACTTGAGTATTTGTTTACCCGACGTAGTCGGGGTGGACTGTTGATTGTGCGTGACTGCATGTGACCGCTTCGCAATTTACATTCCGCGAGCAGAGTGTTACTTCCCCCACTCTTATAGGAGCAGGTCGTACGCCACGACGAGATTGAAAAGAAATATTATGGTTCGGGCCGTTCGACCCTCGGCACTACCTCTTTGAGGTTAGGCGTGCGACTTACTGAGTACACGTTATTTTCGTACTCATGCTACACTTGATGTGCAATTTTATTGCACAAGTACCTTCATAGCGATGTGGCTGGTTTGGAGGCTTAGGCGAGCTGCATTATCCGGAGGCGATCCGCAGATGATAGAGTCTCCCTCGTATTGTATTATTTTATTTTAATTTCCTTGTCCAATTGTATTTCGGACAAGCTTTGTAGAAATTGTAAAATTCTTAGAATTTGCTCATGCACTTGTGACACCGGGTTCTGGGATGTGTTTGGGATTTAATTTAATAAATGGAATAGTTTACCTATCGTATTTATTCGTATTTATTTGATAAAATTTTATTCGCTATTATGACTTGTAAATGAAAGGTAACGATTTCAAAAAAAAGAGGTGTTAAAAGAGAAATTTATTTCAACTAATTAATGATTGGCTTGCCTGACGATGGTGTCTGATGTCATCATGACCTTAATAGATTTTGGGTCGTAACAATTTTCCTAAAATAATTATATTATTTCTTTCAGCCCATTGATTGTAGTATTCTTTAGTAGTTCGTGATCTGTGACACCAGCGCCTGGGGTAGTCTTAGAGTTATTTGTATAATTAGTTCGTGGCTCGGTCTATTTATTTGCTTATTATTTTATATTTGGAGTTATTCTTTGGAAATCATTAGATTAAGTTTACTTTAAATTTATTTTATTATGTTTAAATATATAATCAAAGGAAAATAGCTAATCGAACTCTAACATTGACTTGCCTAGCTAGTGTGGTGTTAGGCGTCATCACGATCCCTAAGGTTGGGAATTTGGGTCGTGACAAAAGCTCAGTGAATACAATAGAACAGATTTATGATCGAGCAATCACTTAGTTGAGAATGAGAAAACTTTAGCATGTTGAGTATCAATTACAATGCCAAAAAAAACTAACAGTAAGCAAAAACATGTCAACTTCACATCAATCGAATAGGCAAGCATCAAACCTTATGCTAGTTGGTCACATATAGGAGAAAATGATGGTTATGACATTTACTCTAAAGTTATCAATTGATACTTAGGAATGGATTGAGCAAGTCAGGAACACAGTAGAGTTACAAATAGCATGGGAAAAGATCATAGCTGACAGTAGAATTCCATAAAGACCACAGGTTAGGCATGAACGTCTCAACAGGAATTAGAACACATTATGAGATGAATTGGTTATTCATAATAGTACAGGACAATGCAAGAAAACAAACTCAGAATAAGCAACAGTAATAAAGCATTCGAGCACATAAATTAGTAGACAGACTTAAGAAGGCAGAATCAAGGTAACAAATAGGCAAGTTGAACCACTAGAAGGCATAGAGCCTTACGAAGAGCTTCAAGACATATAATGGCATGTGATGCATATAAATTCTTAGAGACATGGGTATGCAGAACAGGAATACAAATAGGAAAAAAATGAAATTTACAAGAGTCATAGATACATTATGTCACGACCCCAAATCCTAAGCCGGCCGTGATGGCGCCTATCATGGAACTAGGCTAGCCAGCCATTTTAGATTATCAATATATTTCATAATTTCCCAAAATTAGCAGATTTTAAAATAGCAGAATGAGATGAAACAAAATACACACTTTCCCAAAACCTGGAGTCAACTGTCATGAGCATCTAAGACTGAAAATACAATGTACAACATAGTGACTTGCTACAACAAAAGCCTGGAGTACAAAAGGCAAAAACTATGAACTAAGGAAACGAAAGGAGGTGAGCTGGGGACGCTGAGCAGCTACCTCGATCCTCGAACAACTCCAAGCTCGTCCGGAAATCAGCTAGTGAGATGGTCTGGTACCTGGATTGGCATACAGAGGTGTAGGGAGTAACGTGAGTACGCCAACTCAGTAAGTAATCAATGTAACTAAAAAGTTGAGTGTAGTGACGAGCTATTAAATCATGTAAAACCATATAATGAATGACAGAGTATATGAATAAATCAAGTCAGGAATCTAGAATTCCGAATATTTCATAAAACTCCGGTTTCCATTTAAAAATCTCGTATAAAAATATATATCCAACATTTATTATCAGAGGCTCAGTGTAAAGAGGAGTGAAAATAGCATTTTCATAAATATTAGCCCCTCGGGCACAGTATCACTCACAATAAAGCCTCTCGGGCAAGCCTCTCAGTCACTCGTGACTCCACTATCAGTATCTCATGCTCTCACTTAAACGCTCACACTCAGCAAGTACCATGAATATATATATATATATATACACGCTGCGGCGTGCAGCCCGATCCATATAATAGTCGACTACGCTCACTGGGGGTGTACAGACTCCTGGAGGGGCTCCTTCAGCCCAAGCGTTATATCTGTTACGGCGTGCAGCCCGATCCAATATGTACATTGTTGTGGCGCGCAGCCCGATCCATATACAATATATATATATATATATTGCTGCGGTGTGCAGCCCGGCCCATATATAATCTATATTGCTGCGGCGTGCAGCCCGATCCATATGTAATATATAACATATATATTGTTGCAGCGTACATCCCGTCCTATAAAGCTATCCTCACATACTCGGCTCTCGTCCTGAATCAGTCACCCTCACAAGCCACTTGGACAATTCATCTTAACTCACGGGACTCAGCCCAAAATACTTTTCAGAGTTTTCAAAGCAGTGTGATAACAGTGAAAATAACAACAAGTAGGAAACAAAACTGAGTTCACAAATGTTCTACCAGGATAGTGGTAGAATAGTGTAAAAGTACCTCTGAGGGTCTAACAGGTCTGCACAAGGCCCCAAACATGGAAAATACCCCTGAGGGTCTAACAGGTCGGCACAAGGCCCCAAACATGGCTCACAGCCCATAAACAAGTATAAATTTCCGAAACACAATATATCATAAGGTTTCAAATCGAATACGTGATATAATAGTCGCTACGGGACGGACCAGGTCACAATCCCTATCGGTGCACGCACCCACGCTCGTCACCTAGTATGTGTGTCACCTCATTTACCAAAAGCAATATCAAATAACGTGGTGTCATACCCTCAGGTTTAGAGTTACAATTGTTACTTACCTCAAAACAACCCAAAAGTTACTCTGCGATGCGCTTGCCCCTCGAATTGGCTCCCAAAAGCTCCGAATCTTACCAAAATCAGATCAACATCATCAATATACGCTAACGGAACAAAACCCAATTGAAAGATATAAATTTTAACACAATCCTCGAAATTCGGCCAAATTCGAGCCCTGGGCCCACGTCTCGGAATTCTATCCTTATCCTCCCACGATTCTACACGTACCAAGAACACCATAATCGGACCACAATTGCCCACTCAAATCACTAAAAGAATTTTCCAAACTTCCTCTCATTTTCCCTAACTTTTCTACTTTAATTCCTCAAATTTCAAGCCTAATCCGTCACAAAATAACATAGAAACAAGTTTTTAATCCAGAAAACTTACCTCCACTGAAGGCCCTTGAATTCCTCCTTCGATTTGCTCTCAAACCAGCTCAACCTGCATGCAACAATGTAAGAAATGACCAAAATTTCGCGGAGGCACCTATTTATATTTTCTGTCCAGTTAATCCACACATGTGGACAATTCCTCGCACCTGCAGTCCCAGGTGTGCACCTGCGAAATCCCTCTAACAGTCCAAACTTCGCACCTGTGAGTCCTTTTCCGCACCTGCGTCTTCGCAGGTGCGGCCCATGCTTCGCACCTGCGGATTCCTCCTGCCTGGCCTCTTTTCTTACCTATGCAAGGACCTTCTTACCTGCGGCATTGCACCTGCAGCTCCCCATCTGCAGGTGCAGCCACACCGGTAAATTAACACTAGTCCAAACCTCCGCTAGCCGTCCGAAATCAATTCCGAGCCCCTCGGGGCCCCAATCAAACATACCAACACACCCCATAGAATAATTCAAACTTAATCGAGCCTTCGAAAAACCAAAAACAACGCAAAAATACCAAAATTACATCAAATGAGCCTATGAACTTTGAAACTTCTAAATTTCGCCAATGATGCCGAAATCAACCAAAACACATCCGATTGACCTGAAAATTTGCACAGATATCCAAAATGACATTATGAACCTGCTCCAACTGTCAGAATTCCATTCAGACCCCGGTAGCCTATTTTCCCCTGCCGATCGAAAATCGCCAAAAATTAACTTTCGCCAACTCAAGCCTAATTCTACACCGGACATCAAAACTTCATTCCGAGCACACTCCTAAGTCCCAAATTACCTAATGAAGCTACCGAGCCATAAAATTTGCATTCCAAGGTTATTTTCCAATAAGTCAACTCACAGTTGACTTTTCCAACTATTAAGCTAGTTTAAGAGACTAAGTGTCTCAGTTCTCACTACAGCCACTCCGAACCCGAACCAACCGACCTAACATAATATAAATAGGCTAAGCAACATATGATAAGGCAGAAATGGGGGAAACGAGGCTAATCTCACGGAACGACTGGCCAGGTTGTTACACATTACCAGTAAGGGTGTTAAACGGGTGGGCCGGGCCGGGCTGGGTAGGGAAAAAATTGAACCGTCCGGGTTCAAAACCGGGCCGGTTACGGGTTGGGGCTTATCGATTTTAATGGGTCTAGGTCCATCCGGGTAAAAATTGAACCGTAAGGGTTACGGGTCAAAGGGGTCGGGCCGGGCTGGGTTAGCGTTAAATTATTTTTTAATTTTTTTTTTTGTATTTGTTATAAATATCGTAAAAATATAAACAAAAAAATAATCTTATAAAAATAGTGTTTGAATAAAGGATTCAAAGATTTTAAAATTCGTATATTTGAATATATCATTAAGAATTTAAATTTTAAGATAATAGAAATATAGAATACAATGAAGATGGAAAAAAATTGCACTTATAATAATATAATTTGCAAGTTTAAACTTTCAAATTAAAGTTTATATTTAATACTTCAATGGCCAAAAGCCACCTGGCCGTTGCCAACGGTCCTAAACAACTTTAAAAAAATAAAAAATAAAAAAATTTGAAAAACAATCGTTAAACCGTGCCGGACCGGGCCAGTTAACCGGTTCTACATGAAAAATTATTGACCGGATTTGACCGATAGAAAAAATGTAAACGGCCCCACCCCCTTACCTCTTAAACCCAGCCCACCCGGTCCCTTTTGTACCGGGCCGGTCCGAAAACAGGTTGACCCAGCCCGTTTGGCACCTTTAATTACCAGTTATAGAAGAACAAGTAAACAAGAGGAGTAAATTCAGCAACACTTTAGTGTTAATAGCAAACAAACATTAGAACCCAGGAATCTCAGTGTATCAGAGTTCCCAAAGGTTTCGAATGAACCCCGTGCAGTGCTCACACTGAGAGAGGCTCAAGAATTGAATTCCAGTGTCCTTGGCTTTCAGCCGGCCAAGAGCCAAAGTTAAGAACAATAGAATGAGAGAATAAGAGAGTAATAGTAGTTTATTTCCGTGAATAATCCCCTATGCATGATTTAGGGGAGGGGTTTATATAGTGGTAGAATCAAGCAAACAAACAAGGAAAGAAATCAAGTAAACACGAATAAAAATAGTAAAATCTCGCATGCAAGTCAATAAAGTAATCGGAAAGAAAAGAAATCAAACTCCAAACCCTAGTTAGGGTTCCTGGGTCGAAAGCCACCAAGCAAGGGTGAGAATTACCCTTTCTCTCATGTATATGGACACGATATCATCAAAATCCCATAGATCAAAGTCGATCTAGTCCGATCTGAGAAGGTCACACTGGCCTAAATCGAGCAAGTACTCAAGTAATACCACTGACGCGTACATAATATCGAGGTATTACAAATAAGGTATGTGAATCACGAAATAATTTCATATCTTAGTTCGGAATCGGAGAAGATTATGGGAGGCGGTTGCTAGGGTTTCTTAGAAGATATAGGGAGTTGAGAGTGTTTTGGGGCGGCTGGGCAGAGTGAATGTGTGGATTAGGGTTGGGGCGGGTAATTAAAAATAGGAGAATGGTTGTGGGCAATTGATCATTTGAGATCAACATCCAAGATTAGAAGAGAGACGGGGTGGGTCGTTTAAACGACTACCGAACGGATTTTTTAAAAGGATTGTTTGGTTTGGGTTGCTGAATGGTGTAATGGAGATGGGCCAGCTGCTTTGGGCATGGTTTTGGCCCAAAATTAGCCTAAAATTGGGCTAGGAGTTAAATACACAAAATTGTTTAAATAAAAATAATTAATAAATAATAAAATATTACTTATGCAATAAAATGACTGAAATAATAACTTCGCATTTTTAAAACATAAGTTATTGTAGCATGAATAATGTAATAATTGTAATTATGCATAACATATAGATTATTATTGTAAAATTATATAAATAACTAAAATATAGATATAATTATATGAAACAATGTAAAATGTTTTAAAACATGTATATGAGTGTAAAATAACAAATTTGGATGGTTACGTTATTGCAAATAATTTAAGAGAATAATTACTCCCTCTGTTCCAGTTTATATGAACCTATTTCCTTTTTAGTTCGTTCCAAAAAGAATGACCCCTTTCTAAATTTTGTAATAATTTAGCTTAAACGTACAATTCTATCCTTAATGAGAAGTTTTTATAACCACACAAATACTCTGGGTCCCCTTTTGACTTTTTTAGGACCACAAATTCAGAAAGTCTTCATTTTTTCTTAAACCTCGTGCCCAGTCAAACAAGTTCACATAAATTAGAACGAAGGGAGTAGTAAATATTCAAGTAATTTAAATGCAAGAAAATTAATTTTAAGGATTTAAAATTATAAAAAATTATTGAAAATGCTTGCATAAATCTTGTAAATTAAATAATGGATGAAAAATGACATTTTGAAAGTCTATATACTATTTGAGAAATGTGAGGGCAAAATGGGTATCAACAATTGCCCCTCTTTACCCGAAAATGATGAAAGAGTTGTCGGGTAAAGAAAATGATGACTAATTTTTGCTGAATTGAGTGGGAATGATGTGATTTAAGAAATGGGGCTGAACATTGGTTCCCGAGTTGCCTACATATCCCTAGGGTTATGAAATCAGGCCATGTGTAGTTCTGGATCCAACAGCGAACGAAACCGATGGAGTTGTTATAAGAATGGTCACATGTCGAAGAACAATAGAATGAGAGAATAAGAGAGTAATAGTAGTTTATTTCCGTGAATAATCCCCTATGCATGATTTAGGGGAGGGGTTTATATAGTGGTAGAATCAAGCAAACAAACAAGGAAAGAAATCAAGTAAACACGAATAAAAATAGTAAAATCTCGCATGCAAGTCAATAAAGTAATCGGAAAGAAAAGAAATCAAACTCCAAACCCTAGTTAGGGTTCCTGGGTCGCAAGCCACCAAGCAAGGATATGATGCTTGGTCATATGTGAGGATGAGACAAGTCCGGGCTCAGTCTTGTATAAGATGAGGGCAGTGCTTAGACATTTGTGAATAAAGGGGATAGGGCTTGGCCTTATGTAGGAAGTGGAAACAGTGCCTAGTCTCACGCAGAGGAAGGGAGACAGGGCTTAGTCTTATGCGAGAAAAGGAAATGCTTAGCTTTATGCAATTACAGAGGCAATGCTTAGCCTCATGCAAGAAATGGAGACAGTGCTTAGTCTCATGTAGGGAAAGGCAATGCTTAGCCTTATGCTTTTACGGAGGCAATGCTTAGCCTCATGCAAGAAATGGAGACAGTGTTTAGTCTCATGTAGGGAAAGGAGATTCCTAGCCTTATGCAATTATGGAGGCAATGCTTGGCCTCGTGCAAGAAATGGAGACAATGTTTAGTCTCATACAGAGGAAGGGACACATGGCTTACTCTCATGGAAAGAAAAGGCGGTGCTTAGCCTTGTGCAATTACGGAGGCAATGCTTAGCCTCATGTAAGAAATGGAGACAGTGCTTATCTCATGCAGGGAAAGGCATTTTAGCCTTATACAATTGACGCAATGCTTATCCTCGTGCAAGAAATGGAGACGGTGCTTAGTCTCATGCAAAGGAAGGGAGATAGGGCTTAGTCTCATACAAAGAAAAGGCGTTGCTTAGCCTTGTGCAATTACGGAGGCGATGCTTAGCCTCATGCAAGAAATGGAGACAATGCTTAGTCTCATGCAAGGAAAGGAGGTGCTTAGCCTTATGCAATTATGGAGGCAATCTTAGCCTCATGCAAGAAATAGAGACAGTGCTTGCGAATATTAGTGTTGTGTTTATCATGCCTGCATTTGCGGAGGGAGTTTGGTTTGTGCTCTTGACTCCATGCTTCACTTTTAATCTTGTCTTAAGGTCCTACTTGAGTTACCCTGGGTAACATATGGTTGTCATACAAACAAAGTTTTCAAAAAATATGTATGCATTCGACAATTTATTTGCAAAAATATAGTTGTTTGGAATGAATTATTGTACGTAAGATCAAATAATTTAGATGAACGGAGACTGTGATACATTTAGGGACATTGCAACCTCCTCTCTCTAGAATTTTGAAGGTCCTCCTCAAAAGTTTTCCCTAGTTTAAGTGCATACTTCTGACAACACATTCTTTGGTTGTTCCATACATGACGAAGTCAGCTGGACTTGCGATCTTGCCCCAGTTTCTTATCATGGGAAAATGAAGATTTTATTAAGATGTGATCGAACCCACAAGGTTGACTATGTATCCCCTCTTAAACGGGAATCAGGTCAAGCATAGTTCGGTTACATCATGTCACGACCCCAAATCCATAAGGTTGTGATGGCGCAGGACACCATTGTCAAGTTAAGCCAATCATTTAAATAGTTAAGTTAAATTTTCCTGTTTTAGAATTTTTGAAATCATTACCTTTCACCTTATTACGTAATAACAGAACAAAAATTCCCGTTAAGTAAATACGACAGGTAAACAATTTTGATTTATTACAGTAAATCCCAAACACTTCCCAGAACCTGGTGTCACAAGTACATGAGCAATTTCTAAGAATTTTACAAATTCTACAAAACTTGTCCGAAATACAATTGGACAAGGAAATTAAAATAAAACAAATACAATACGAGGGAGACTCTGTCAGCTGCGGATCGCCTCCGGATGATGCAGCTCGCCTAAATCTCCAAACCAGCCTCATCGCTATGAAAGTACCTGTGCAATAAAAATGCACACCAAGTGTAGCATGAGTACGAAAACAACGTGTACTCAGTAAGTCGCCCGCCTAACCTCAGAGAGGTAGTGACGAGAGGTCGAATTAGACACTTGCTAGAGGTAAATTTAGTATAATCAAGTGAGACACTAAGCATGAATGTCATAAGCAATTTATAAAAATCAGGAATAAATAATATTAATTCCTTCCATGTTTAATGATGGTGCCTCACCCACACTACTATTTAAGTATGAAGGCAAGGGTCGTGTAGCTTTTACCCGAATGGTCGGGATCGAATCCACAGGGAGCCTATAGATGGGAGTGAGTGTATAAGCGATCTAGAAGGGTCGAATGTTTCTAATTGCACTTCTAATCATTTGTTGGTGTTGAACTATGCTAAGTGTATTCTATTGTTTGTAAGCTAATTAATGACTAACTTTGTTTTGTTTTTGTTGTTGTTTTCTAATATTGATAAGGGCACTAGGGTCGTGACTGCTGCCTAGGTGGATACACAAAGGGATTCAATTATAAGGTAGGGGAGTTTGCTAGGATATAGCTATAACCAAAGCACGAAGGTGCTCACTCTATACCTCTCAGTAGTTTGAGTGATTATACCATAATTGCATCTCTCGAGTCCAAATAGGTGCCCAATAATCAAGCAATATAGGCTTAGGTAGGGTGTTACTCTCTCGAGGTTTAACCCGTTAACTAGGGCTCAAGTGGGGTTTTACCATTTCTGGGTTTAACCCGTTTGATTGGGACTACCAATCTCTTGATAATGCCCTAATTTCCTATTAGGCTAATTTCTAGACTCAAGTCTTCTTTCTCAAGAAAGACCCAAGTCATGAAAAGGTTAATTAGTGTTTGCAACCACTAATTATAGCAATAAAAACCTTGAAATAGCCTAAATAGCCAACACCCATTAATTTCCTAACCTTAATTTCAAAATCCAATTACATACCCACACTAAGGTTGAGCCACAACCCTAGCTAATGGGTCTAGCTACTCATAATCAAAGATGAGAACAATGATAGAGAAGAAGAATAACCCATTTAATTGATTCCTAACAGTGAAATTGAAGTTTTCAATGTTAAAAATGCAAGAACCAAGAAAAAGAAATAAAAACCCTAAAATATTCACGAGCTCTCTACTCTAAAAAAAACATCAGATATGTTCCAGATCTCTAAAGAAATTACAAAATAGTATAGTCTGCCAAATTTTCGGACAAAAATACCTCTGCAGGACTACCGCGGACCGCGAAAACACGACCGCGGTCCGCGAAAACATTGTTGTCATGACTCGACCTCACTGGATTGCCACCGCGGTCCGCGAAACTTCGACCGCGGCCGCGGTGGGGACTTGCAATTCTCTGGATCTCACTAGAACTCCACCGCGGTCCACAAAACTTCGGCCGCGGCCGCGGTGGATGATGGACTTGTTTTAGAGCTCACTGGAAAGCCACCGCGGTCCGCGAAATTACGACCGCGGCCGCGGTGGATAATTGGTTCACACCTTGACCTTACTGGACCTCCACCGTGGACCGTGAAATGAGGACCGCGACCGCGGTGGTCTTCTTTGTCTTGAGCAACCTTGTTGGGTTTGATCCTTGTGCCGGATTCACTCCTATTTTGAGCATATTTTAGACTGAATGCCTTCATTTCTGGTTCAATCCTGCAACAAGCACAACGTATAAGCTTTCGGGGCCATTTTGGGTAAAATTGTATACAAAATTCATGTATAAGGGCATGAAAAACGAGGCAAAAATCCAAGTTATCATTTAACACTTTAAATCTTCGTAATTTAAGTTGACAATTTAAATCATAATCAAGGGTAAGAAACATCCGACTTATTTCACATTTTTACACATCAATTCTTCTTCCTCATAACTGGCCATTTAAAACTTCCTTAGGCCAATAAACATGTATAAATCACAGCAATTACGCAGTAAATATCATGCGCAAGCAATGCAGAGGGTCGACGGCCCGAACCAACATAAACATAAACTGTGCAATGCCGATGGTCGACGGCCCGAACCAACATAAACATAAATTGTGCAATGCCAAGGGTCGAACGGACCAAACCATAGATGCATATATTTTTCCCGCTCGTGAATCAATCATGCGACGCGGTCAATATAATAATAATAAGGCTAACCTGCTCGCGAATCATATCTGCGACTCAGGTGCTCATATGTACACGTATTCACATAATAATTCCGCATTTTTATCAAGAAAACAGTTTCTCAGGAAATGATAAAATCCTCTTAAAGGAACACGAAAAATAGCATTTAGATCTTTGTTTTGAAACTCATTTGCCAAGATTAATAATATTCAATAATATAACCTTATCAGGTATACAATTATCCATGGAGGAAATCAATTTTATTTCTAGCTGATTAAGAAAATGAACTCTAGTCTTCTTAGATATTCAATTACAATTTGATCATATTAGCGGTCTAATATTACTGGCAAGATCACAAGTACAACGAGTAAGGCATGCTAGTGGGTCCTAGACTACCCGGACATAAGTATATTTGTAGGTACGCACGGACTCCTGTCACCTCGTGCGTACGTAGCCCCCAAAGATAATAGCACATATTTAATTAGTTCACCTAGGGGGACAATTCCCCCTCACAAAGTTAGAAAGGAGACTTACCTCGCTCCGAAATTCCATAACCGGCCTCCAAGCCCTTCCGATGACTCAAATAGTTGCACAATGCTCCGAAACTATCCAAACAACGACAAACCAATGAAAATATACTCTAATATTTGCAACAATTTCAAATTATATAAGTTCCTAACTCCACTCAGTGAAATGACCAAAATGCCCTCGGGTCCACGTGCCCGTAATCCGAAATTTCTCGAAGATAAATTCTACCCATAGCTTTACTAGTTCAAATATACAATTTACTCTAAATTCCATGCTCAAATTCGTGGCTAAAATCCAAATTACTATTTTCGAGGTTTTCTTCAAGATTTCTCAATTTTTCCACAATCTTTCTTGTTTAATCCATGCATATAACTTGTATTAATCTTAAAAACATGAAGGAATTACTTACCTAGTGATGCTTGACGAAAACCCACTCTTGAAGCTCCTCAAAGTTGACCAAACCAAATAAGAAATGAGAAAAAATGGCCAAAACCCGTTTAAAATATAACACTGCCCAGGCGACCCTCCTATGCGATCGCACAACATGATCCGCGATTGCATAGGCCTTCTATGATGCCTCACTAATTCCTCATGTGTGTTCCCAATAGAGAACCTGCGTTCGCACATGCCAAGTCCCAGAAGCCCCAACAAAATACACTGTGCGATCGCATACATCCAAGTGCGATCGCACAAGCCAAAATTCCAGCCCCTCCCAAATTGCACTGTGCGATCACAGACACTTACCTGCGATCGCATAAGCCAAAATTCTAGCCCCTCTAGTTTCCTTCATTGCAATCGCAGACAAGGGGCCGCGATCGCATAGCACACCAGACACACCAGAAGACAACAACAACAAAACAGAGAAAAATGGTCTGAATTCACCCCGAAACACACCCGAGGCCCCCGGGACCCCATCCAATCCCACGAATCAGTCCCATAACACCCCCACGGACTTGCTCGAGGCCTCAAATCACATCACACAGCGCCGAAATCACGAATCACACTCAAACTCAAACTTTATGAACTTTAAAATTTTAAACCTCCACATTCGATGCCGAAACCTATAAAATCACGTCCGATTGACCTCAAGTTTTGCACGCAAGTCATATTTGACATTACGGACCTGCTCCAACTTTCAGAGTCACATTCCGACCCCGATATCAAAATTTCCACTTCCGGTCGGATTTCTCAAAAATCTTTAAATTTCTATCTTTAGTCAAATGACTTCAAAATGATCTTCGGACATCCAAATTCACTTCCGATTGCGCTCCCAACTCCAGAATCACCATACGGAGCTATTCCCAGGCTCGGAATCCTAAACCGACATTAATAACACTGAAATGCACTTCAAGCCAAACTTAGAAAATTCTTCTAAAATGCTGACTTCCACAATATACGCCGAAACGCTCTTGGGTTATCCAAAACCCGATCCGGACATACGCCCAAGTCCGAAATTATCATACGAACCTGCAGGAACCATCAAATCCTAATTCAAAGTTCATTTACTCAAAATTCTAATCTTAGTCAATTTCTCCAACTTAAGGCTTCTGAATGAGAATTTAAATGCAAGAAAATCAGTTTTAAAGCTTTAAATTATAAGAAATTATAGAAAATGCTTGCATAAATCTTGTAAATTAAATAATGGATGAAAAATGACATTTTGAAAGTCTATATACTAGTAGGGCAAAATTGGGTATCAACAAAAGATTTAAAAGTTGTCCGAAATTTCTACTTAAACACAAAATTAATATTTTGAGTAATTAATTTGAGCTTAAATTTGAGCTTCTTGAATGAAGAAAATACGAAGTAGAAAAATCTTATATTGGATTATAAGTGTTGTAGTACTTATGGTTCCACGGTTATGTATGGGTCAAAATCTGTCTATGGAATATTTAAGCCAAGATAATACTAAGGGAAGAATTCCCAATTAATCGCTTGTCGAGATGGCCCAAGAAGCAGCAAAGTTTGTGGTCGAAGAGTCAACGAGATTCGTATTCTAGGTGTCAACAATGATCGAGGTCTAGGTCGAGGTCGAGGTCGAGTACCGTTGACACCAAGGAGCTAATTCGTTCAGAACTCAATTGACTGCAGTGAAGCTAAGGTTTCGTATGTGTTATATCCTAGGACCTGTCTTAACCACAAGTGCATTAGCTATTCAATTCCATCCTAAATCATGAAGTCAGGGAAGAAGAAGAGAGGGAAGGCGCGCGAAGCACATGCGGACAGGCACGAAGAAAAAGAAGTGTGGAGGTGAGAAGTTTGGTACTTTATTGAGAACTCAATTCCACACTGTTGCTGAGTCGTCGGACTTATCCACCCTATTGAGCTTCTTGTCTTCCATTTTTCTCTATATTGAAGAAATAAATAGAATGGTGGATCCTTTCTCCCTCGACTCCTCGACTCACTTCGGTTGAAAATACTTTCTCCTATGGAGCTACTAGCCAACAATCAAAATGAGTTCTCATTCTTCCTCAGTAGCTCAGTGGTAGAGCGGTCGGTTGTTAACCGTCATTGCGAATCCATAACTCTGAGGAGCATGCTAGTTTTTGCATTAACCGGCCTGGAATTAGGTGTAGCTATATCACCATCCACATAAAGCAGAAGAAAGACAATACCTGGTGTCGACCCAGAGCTGTAATGACAAGTTTTCAAGATATGATCTTAAAGAGAATATTCTAGTGGATATTCTCTGTACTTGTACTATTATGATTTTTGAGAAACATATCCATATTAAAAGGAATAGAGACAATGATAAGGGGAGATGGTATTCATTTGTAAAGAACATATTTTGACTTAAGGATTCAGCACATACCTGCTAGGAAACAAACATCACCTTTTCATTGAGATTCTTGTTCATGCTTTTCCATCAGATTCGAGAATAACTCGAATATTCAAAGATCTGTCTATCACTCATTGTCAGGAGGAAGATCCACTTATTTCATCCTTTATTGGGTGAATCAGCCCTCCTATTTACTTAAATGTCGTTTATTGCTATTCATTATTATTGATGTTACATTATTCCTCCTGATTCCTAGAACATTTATTATATAATATTATCATTGTCCGACCAGATCCACACTATATTTATTGCTTCTATAAAAAATCCCTTCTAAGGATATTACTGTTTGCTAAGATTAAACTTTGTTCACATAAATTTAATTATTTGAACCAAGATCTATATTTTTTGGTCAAACAATTTAGCGTCGTCTGTGGGGAGTTCTTAGTTAATATTTTAGTTTCCTCTAGATCTATAATTAGCTAAAGCCTAATGTAAAATAATCCCGAGATCTCCCTTCTTTGTGTGTGCAAAACCCTACATGGCAGGTAACCGAGAGGAAAACACGAGGATAAAAGGTGGCATCCCAACCAACCTCTTGAACGTCATCAATAAAAGCTGTGAAATGGTAGGTGAGGAAACGCCACCCAGCGCATCCCCTAGGCGAGAACAGTCACTTCCCACACACTGCAGCATAACAAAACCCAATGGGAGGTGACTGCTCGAAGCATGGCTAACCGGCTCGCTAACAAGCGTCCTCAACAAATCCGCTCCAAGCGCGAATGCAGAAGCCGCGAGGACATGCTCGATACAACAAATAGACGAGAAGTGCGACCAACCCTACCCCCTCCATGGGAGAAGCATTGACGTGGTATTCACAGCTACCGGCCCACTCCATAAAAGCTTTCGAAGAAATGGCCGACAAATTCGTACCGCCCATGCCGGAGCCAAGAAGGCCGAGGTGAGAGTAAATTACATATCTGTGGTCAGGCGGTCCTTGGAGAGGGGCTAAGGGACTTCCTCGCACAGTTCAACTGAATAAGGATGACTCTGCCAAATGCACCCAAAGGGATAGCGTCGCGGACTTTCAGAACGGGCTGAGTAGAGATGGTTCAAGAGAAACTAGAAAACTGTTGAGTCGGTTGATGAAGTATCCCCCAACCACTTGGGATGAAATCCACAATGCTTATTGTGCCGAGGTCCGAGCAAATGAGGACGACTCAATAGGCCAATTCATCGACTAACCTCAGTGCAAGCTGAATCTAGAAAAGATCGAAGAGATAGCACTAGAAGAGATCATCTAATTCCGCAACCTAACAGGGAACAACATCACATATATCAGGATGGCCGCTGTACTCCCCCCTCCCTACTACGAAGAGGGCCCATCCAAATCAAGGATGGGAACTCATCAGAACGAAAGAGGTATGTCTCCCTTATTATCTACTCATAATTTTTGTGTGTCACCTACAGAGATAGTCTACGCCCTGGAGAAGCCCGGACCGGAAGTGAAATGGCCTGCAAAGATGAGATCAGACCCAAACACCAGGAAATTTGACGCCCTCTGTGAGTTCCACCAGGAATACGGGCATAAAACCAAAGGTGCATCGCCCTCAGATAGGAAGTCATAAACATGTTACGACAAGGGCACCTCAAATAATTGTTAAGCGATAAGGGGATGACCAACTTCGCCAGAGGGCGTGAACATCATGGCCCTCAAAAACTGCCTTCACCAGCTCGTACCATCAATATGATCATTGGTGGCGGTGATGATGCCTCTATCAACGGAGTGAAATTCACCACCACGCACAAACTCAAGCGGTCGATCACACGTGAATGGTATGACGTACTCGAAGAGAGTATCATCTTAGATGAGTTAGATGTCGACGATTTGACTTTCCCTCATAATGATGCCTTTGTTATTACTTTACGCATTTTAGATACTGATGTCATCATGGTGGACGATGGAAGGTTTTGTGCATTATCCATCCCCAAGTCCTTTCCCAAATGAGGCTCGAGGATATGATAGTGTCGCAGTAATGCAATTGAGCTAACATCCTGGGAGATTACACTCCTCGTCTTGGTCGGCGATGTAACTCTAGAGATAACATTCCAGATCATGGATCAGGCCACCGCATACAACACAATAGTGGGTCAACCATCGATACATCCTATGAGAGTCATCCCCTCCATCTTATACCAAGTAATTAAATTCATAACTCCATGGGGAATATTCAGTATGTGCGGAGAACATCGCACATCCTGCGAATGCTACCACATTGCTTTAGATAGCACGGCCACCCAACAAAGAAAGGACAAAGAAAAAGGGGCATAGCAATCAACAGGGTCGAGGTCGGATCATGACGAGATCGGGGACGACATAAAAGACCATGACATGGTCGAAGCTGTAGGATCGACCATTGAATACCTCGACCCCGTTCAGTTGGACCCCAATGATCGTAGAAAGAAGACCTATATCGGTGGCAAACTTCTGGATCAAGGTAAATTCAGTCAATTCTTAACAGCTAATGCAGATTTGTTGCCTCATATCGACAAACTCATTGATGCAACGATCGGGCATGAGCTACTAAGTTTCTTGGACGCTTACTCAAGTTATAATCAGATCCTCATGGAAGAAGAAGATCAGGAAAAAACCGCGTTCATCACCCACCAAGGAACGTATTCCTATAGGGTCATGCCTATTGGACTAAATAACGCGAAGCTACCTATCAAAGGTTGGTGAAAAAGATGTTTAAAGACCAGATCGATAAGATAATATAGGTATATATAGACGACATACTGATCAAGTCCAAAAGGGGAGAAGATCACATCGATCATTTGAAAGAAACTATCGACATAATCAGACGGTACGGAATGAAGCTGAATCTAGAGAAGTGCGCGTTCGGTGTAGCCTCAGGAAAGTTCTTGGGTTTTCTGGTGTCACAACGAGGGATAGAGTCCAGAACTCTTGACCACCAAAAACCAAGTCCAGAGTTTGACTGGTCGCATCCCTATCAAGTTTCATTTCGCGGTCCTCAGATAGGTGCCATAAATTCTTTGGCATACTCAAGAAAGAAAATAGTCTTGAATGGACTTCCGAGTGCGCCCAGGCTCTGCGAGAATTAAAGGCATACCTGTCATTGTCGCCCTTGCTTTCAAAACCCGAGCGAGAGAAGCATCTCTTCATCTATCTGGCCATATCCAAGGTAGCTGTAAGCGTAGTCTTAATTCGAGAGGAAAAAGGTATGCAATCTCCCATCGATTACATTAGCAAAACACTCGTCCACACCGGAACAAGGTACCTATACCTCGAAAATTGGCTCTGGTCTTAGTCGTAGATTCACAGAATCTTAAACCCTATTTTCGATGTCACCCCATCTCGGTTGTCACAACCTTCCTCCCTGAGAAGCATTTTACATAAACCCAAACTATCGGGAAGGCTGGCCAAATGGGCCATCGAGCTGAGTGAGCACGATATCACATATCAGTTGCGAACGACGATAAAGTCACAAGTGCTCTCCGACTTCAACACAAAAATAATGTCTGAAGTCGAAAGGGAAGTTATCCAATCCTCCCACCGAACACAAGACCTCTGGGTCCTATACACCGATGGCGCATCCAACGCATCAGGGTTCGGACTGGGACTCGTACTCGAAGTCCCAACAGGCAAAGTGATTCGCCAATCCATAAAGTGCCCGAATATGACTAACAATGAGGCCGAATATGCAGCCGTAGTTGCAGGTTTAAGATTAGCACTCAAATATGGAGCGAAACGGTTGAAACTGTGTTGTGATTCCCAGCTCGTAGTCAACCAAGTCATAGGGACTTTCCAAATCAAGGAACAAATATTGCAAAAATACCATATCGAAATCTGCAAGCTACTGCCTGAGTTCAATGAATGTCAGCTCGACCAAATCCCACAAGCACAGAATGCCGAGGCAGATGACCTTGCCAAACTAGGCGCAACCACCAAAAGCATCACAGTCGGAGAGAAAAACATGGTCCATATCCTCAACTCATCACTAGATGAAGTCGATATAAGAACCGTAAAATTTATTTGGGATAGGCGCAATCGTGTTGTCGCGTACTTGCAGGACAGCAGACTCCCTAGCGACAAAAAAGAGGCCAAGAATCTAAGAATGCAAGAGTTTAGGTACAATATCCTCTGCAATGATATGTACAAGAGAACCTACGGTGGCCCTCTGGCGAAGTGCTTGGGCCAGAACCAAAATCAGTGTGTACTTAAAGAAGCCCATGAAGGCCATTGCGGAGCTCACTACGGCAATCAAACACTGGTTAGATGCCTCATAATAACAGGATATTACTGTTCTACCATGAAAAAAGATGTCGCAGACTATGTAAGGAGATGCGAGCGATGCCAAAAGTACACCCCAATGATTCACCAAGCAGGCGAACATCTCCACTCACTCACATCCCCTTGGCCATTCATCAAATGGGGAATGGACATTGTGGGCTGCCTACCAGCAGGGCGAGGTAATGTATGATCACTTTTGGTTTTAATTGACTAGTTCTCTAAGTAGGTGGAAGCAAGAGCATTCGCCCAAATACGAGAATAGGAGGTTTTTAACGAGGTGACAAAGGGAACGCTTCGAGTGGAAGTACGTAAAGGTAGGGTCGTGGTTACTATTTCATTGCTTGACCTTTCAATATACTCCAGATCGACCAATGAAGGGACTAGATAGATCAGCACTAGGTCTGGAACGCCAACAAACACCCAAAAATCTGTAAATTTCTCTAAGTATGTAACTAAAGCAACAATGTCAAAGCAATAAACTTTACGCTTATCAACTCATCTTTCTCGCATTAAGGTTACGTTCGACCCCGATCGAACAAACACCTATCAGTCCTCGACCACACTTTAATAAGAGGTTATGTTTGACCTCACTCGAAGAAACGCCTATCGGCCCTCAGCCATACTAAGGAAAGATTACGTTCGACCTTACCCGAACAAACATCTATCGTCCCTCGGCCACACTTTAATAAAAGGTTATGTTCGACCTCGCTCGAACAAATGCCTATCAGTCCTCAGCCGCAATACTAATGAAAGGTTACGTTCGACCTTGCTCGAACAAACACATATCGACCCTTGGCCATACTTAATAAAAGGTTATGTTTGACCTTGCTCGAACAAACACCTATCGGCCCTCGATCGCAATTTAAGGAAAGGTTACAATTCGACCCCGCTCGAACAAACACCTACCGACCCTCAACCGCATCTCAACATAAAAAATATAAAAAAGTAAAAATAATGCGTAATCAGCTCCAACACCACGGCCAGCTAAAAGACAACACCAATGAAGGAAAGAATAAAACATGCAAATAATAGAAGCAAAAAACGTACAAGTACAGAAAGTAAACCACATGAAGAAAAGAATATGGAGAGAACAACTTTGATATTTCATGCTTAAACATTTTAGAAAGGCCCATAAAGATGCCGGCAAAACTACACAAAAAGTTACAAGGCAAAACAAAAACTACTGATTGCCACCATCACGATCTTCAGTGCCTTCACCACCTTGACCACCGATGCCCTCGGCATCTCGATCGACCTCACCATCGCCACCTTCGCCCTCAGGATAAGTGGTATCGTACCATGGATCCTCTTCAAGTCGATCTACTCCCTTATCGCCCCAAAAACTGGCCTCAGGTGTAGCGGGATCATACCCACAAGCGACTCAAGCTTCATGAGCCTTAACACGAACATCTACGAGGGCGACCTCAGAAACAGATCCTGCCTTATGCAAATCTCGAAACGCATATAACTGAGCCTCAGTGAGAATCCATTCCTCATACAATTCCCGAGGAACTTTGGGAAATTCTGAAGTGCGAGAAGAAGATGGTTGGGCAAGCAGTTGGGCCTTCTCAGCTTCTAAAGCGGCCACCCAATCATGAAGGATGGAGTTATCCTTCTCCAGCTCTCTGATCCTCTCCTCTAGCCGATCTTCTTTAGCTTTCATCGTGGATTGGTCATTCTCTCGCTCGGCCCGGAGGGTCCTATTCACTAACTCAAGCATCTCCAATTTCCTTCGAGCCTCCAAACGAGAAGATTCTGCCTTCTCAAGATCACTCTGCTTCTCTTCGACTTCAGCATTAAGGGCCTCCAACTGAAGCCGACATTCTTCTAACTGCCCCCGCAGCTCGACCACTTGTGCTTGAAGGTCACTATATTGGGCCTCCACATCCCTACTGACCTCAATAACATCCCCTCAAGGACACTACACTTCTCGACGACTTTCACCATCTCATCGTCCTTCTCATTCAACTCATTGCGAAGGGCTTTCATAGCCACCTTCACGACACCGCCTGCGAAACTCTCGGTCCTTGTCGCGATACTCGAGGTACTTATTTTTCAACCTCAAAATTTTTTCTCTACGCTCCAAAAAGAAAAACAAATACAAAAAAGAGAAGAAGGACAAAACACCAAACACTCACTCTAAGATCAAGACCAGCAATGCTCCTTGACAAAGTGCCATCATCTAACTCTTTGAGGGTCTTACCCTCTATCCCGGAACAAAGAGGACTAAGGACAGGGACTACGTCCTCGGTGTTCTTCAGCAGTCACGATCCATAGGGATCGCAATGGTCCTTGTAGACCCCTCCAACCTTATCTCAAGTTGGATAAACCCTTCTTACATCATCTTCAAGTCGTCCGCGTCAACGTCTGAACCTGACTCATCACGCTCCTCAACGACGCCTTTGCCTCTATCATTGGCCTGCAAGGAAGTATCAACAACCAGTAGGGAAGTTTATGGCTCCTCTCGCCTCGACGTATCGAGAACGTTAGCGATCGTCCCTTCTGTCTCTGTCTTTGTCACCGTAGAAAGAAGTGGCATATCTACGTCGACTTCCCTTGACCTCAGAATGTCGGAACCCAACTCAGATATCATTTCCGATGATAATGGTCGTCGTCTTGTGCAGTGAAAAATAACCCTCCATTAAGTTAATGGCCCAGACGACCCAGCCACCAACATCTACAAAACCTCCTTTTACGAGGCACCAAGTCCCCATCACCATGCAAAGGCCCCTCGTTCTCATCCAGAGGCGGATCTAGGATTTAAAGGTGGCGGGTGCCAAAATTTTCTTTAATGTATATCTTATAATAACTACTAATATATAGTTTTTTCGGAAGGATTGTCCGGTTCATTTTTTAGTTTATTTGGGCAATTTAATAAGCACTTTATTTGCAAATATAAAAATTACATCAATTTTTCAGACCTTACTTATGAAATTTCATTGGGTATATATGTTATTATTGTCGTATGAAAATTACATCTCACACATTAAGAAGCAAACATAATTAACATTTTAAAGAAGGAATCATACTTTTATTATTAATAATATAAGTAAAATCAATATTTTCAGTAGAGAACTATATTTTTTTGTATGCTAAAAATAAATTTGCACAAGTAAAATAAAATCTTTAATAAGGGAACTCTACCGATCAGAATAAGAAAAAAAAATATCTTTAATAGATAAATTATATCTCATAAGTAAATGTGAAATTAGATAAACTACTACAAGATCTCAAAACTTAAAATCATAAATCTAATGCTTGTGCTAAAGAGATTTAAATTGTATTTACCAATCATAGAATAACACAAATTTTTATGTTATAAAAAAAAATATAAATTAATTTTTATCTCAATCTAAATCAAGACCCAAGTTTTTTTGATTTTGAAAGAAGAAAACTAAAAAATTTGAGATTAAGAGAAATGCTTATATTATGAAAATTTTAAATTTTGGAGGCTCTTGTTTGGGTGTTCTTGTTAAATATCATAGATAAAGTAATATAATAGAGGAAAAAAAATAAAAATAATAAACGACAAATAGGAAACTGGGAGGTAGCCAAAAAGGAAAATGATTGGGAGAAAAGAAATAAAAAGCACAACGAAAAGGGAAAGTCAGACAAGGTTCAAGATAAATTCCAGCTTGAATTTTACACACGAGAAAAGCTTTCAAAAAGGTATATCAGTGATGACACCTTTGTCTAGTTTGCGGATGAGGGTGGCAGGATCATATATTTAACCTAGTTTAAATTTTTTACATATAAATATACGATAATTTTACCAACTGAGCGGGTGCCATACCACCCTCACCCATAAGGGTGGATCCGCCCCTGTTCTCATCCATAAGACAGAATACCTGAGGAACTGAGATTTTCTTGACTGATGTCTCCACAGTCAAATGAGGGACAAATTCAGAAGCCGTTGCTGTCGAAGAAGGGACCGAAGCCTGAATAGAAGCAGCCATAGTTGAAAGAGGGCGAGAGCCAAGGATGTAGCGGCTTTCCTCTTTCAGAACGTGGGAGCGGGAGCTTTTGACCTCCTTAAAATCTCCTAACCGAAGCTAGGAAAAACACAAAGAAAGGGGAAAGTCAGCAAAAGTAAACCAAAAGAAAAAAGAAAGAACTAAGACACCGGTAATAAAGGGAACTTACTAGCCGAGGGGAGAGCAGGCCCAAACTTCTTGATGAAACCGGACCACTCATGGATCCCTACGATGTGAGGGAGGAGCCGACCAACCCAGTCAAAAATGTCTTCGACCAAAAGATGAGGCGAGTTCTTGGCTGCATGAGAAAAGGGCAAAAAGTCAAAGACCACGATCAAGCAACAAAAAAAAACACCTACATACGAGGAAATTAAATACTTACGAGTACAATTCCACGTCTCAGGGAAACCGTCGATGTTGTATCCTCGGTTCTAATGAAAAAGAAGTTGGACCAGAATTGGCGGTTAACTTTGTCATCCATCTTCACCACCAGGCACTTCCATCCTCGGTGGCGAAGGTTCAACATCGTCCCCCTATAAAAGCTGGGGGCGAACATATGTATTAAATGCCGAAGAGTTAGTTCGAGCTCGGCTACCTCCGCAAATTTGGTAAGCATTCGTATAAGCTTATAAATATACAGAGCAAGCTGAGCTGCGGCAAACGCCGTAATAGCGACATAATTCCTCCGCCAATGGAAGGAGAGGGAGAAAGTAACCGACTTGGAAGGGATAGGCATAGAAGGCACAATGCCCAGGACGGTGGAACTGCACTGTATCCCACTCAGTCGAGATTAATTCGACATGATCGGGAAGGCCGAACTTGGCCTTAAGCTCTCCTAATTCTTTTGTCTTCATCACTGACCGGAAGGCCCTAGGGTCGTCATCAGGTGATTTGGAGAAGTTAGACCTAGTATCATGGTTGCGAGGAATTATCTCCTCCACCAACGGGAAACTTCCATCATCGATGGCGATAGGAATATGATCCCCGTGATGGGGAAACACCAACACCAAAGGGATCACATCACTCCCCTCATTAGACTCCAAAGACATGTTAGACATGTTTCGATGAAAGGAAGAGAAGTATCAAACGATGGAACTGAGAACGAATGCAAGTCACTGGAACATAAAGAAGATGTTTAGAGCAAGGGAAAGCAAGAGAGTAATGTAGGGTTTCGAAATAGAAAACTTGGATCTTCAAAACCATACCCTAACATGCCTATTCATAAGGATTTTGGCTCTAGAACCAAAGTCGGTTCATCATTACTGGCACCGGAATCAAAACGACAGTTTCAATCAGGGGTCACTCGCGAAATGAAGCAACACATCAGGAATATGCATCATAATGACGCATGGCGTCATGGCGTCACCCTAATTCGTGGACAGCAAAACTCCAACAAACCGACCGGGAAAATGGAAGCGTTTGAAATAAGCGACCCACGTAGGGCTACGTTGCTGGTTACCCATAACCACTACGACCTGCCCAACTCACTCGATTGTTTCGACCACAACGAATAAAATTTGCTCACCGAGCCCGACTGAAGCCGGCCTCAATAAGCAGGGGGACTAACTGTAAGAGTCAAAATTTTTCTTTAAAATATTTAAGCCAAGATAATACTAAGGGGAGAGTTCCCAAGTCGCCGCTTGTCGAGATGGACCAAGAAGCAGTAAAGTCTGTGGTCGAAGAGTCAACGAGAGCCGTAGTCGAGGTGTCAACAATGGTCGAGGTCGAGTACCGTTGACAGAGTTGTAACGACTAGTTTTCAAGATAGGATATTAAAGAAAATATTCTAGTAGATATTCTCTGCACTTGTACTATTAGAGTTTATTTTAGAAACATGTCCCATATGAATAGGAAAAGAGACAATGATAGGGGAGGATATGATATTCATTTGTAAAGAACACATTTTGACTAAAAGATTCGGCTCATACGTGCTAGAAAACAAACATCACATTTTCACTCAGATTCTTGTTCATGTTTTTCCATCATATCCGAGAATAACTCGATATTCAAAGATCTTTCTGTCACTCATTATCAGGAGGAAGATCCACGTATTTCATCCTTTATTTGATGAATCATTCCTCACATTTACTTAAATATCATTTATTATTGTTCATTATTATTGAATGTTACATATTGCTCCTGATTCCCAGGATATTTATTATATGAGATTATCACTGTCAGACCAGATTCACACAATATTTATCGCTTCTATAAAAATTTCCTATAATATTACTGTTAGCTAAGAGTAACCATTGTGTGCATAAATTTAATTATTTAAATCAAGATATACTATATTTTTTGGTCAAACATATAGGACTTTAGAGTGTTAGGAGCTGAAACGCGCGCATGCGCAACTAAATTGACGGCTGCTATTATCCAGAAAAATGGTCGCCGTTACTCTGATACAAAAAATTATTACTACTATTATTACCACTCTTTGGCTGTTCTTCCATGTTCCCTCAACCACTTACAAGCAACGTGTCAACTTCACGATATTTCAATCTTCTCACCCTCCCTTCGCACATCCGATGGCGGCCTGTAATAGCTTTCGCTGTGGAATCGTGGACTCTGTAAACCCTAAGCCTGCTTTCCTACTCCAATCTACTCATTTCTGATAAACCCCTCCTCGTTTACCTTTCTCTCTTCGGCAATGCTCTGTTCAATTTCTACCCAGAAATCCGGCGCCAACTGGCTCGACCGGCTCCGATCATCAAAAGGTTTTTCCTTTGCCGACCACCAGACTCCTAATGGATCCAATTCTAATTCTCCCCATGCCGAAACTCAACTAAGAGATAGTAGTAATAATAATGCCGGTTCAGAATCCAGCTCCGATCCAATTCGGTCCGGAAACGAACCGGTCCAAACTCCCACAGCACCAGGTAACAGGGGAGACGACGAACAACTGTGTAATGTAGTTACGAATGTTCTCTCGGAGCTCTTTTGTATGGGAGAATCAACTAGTTTACCTAAATTCAATTTCAAAAAGGGCTCCCGCAAACAAACGAACCCTAGGTTTTGTGCTTCATCCGAAATCAACAATGCTGCGTCACCGATGAGCGATGAAAACAGTCGAGTGGAGATTAAGGATTCTAAGGTCAAGCTATTAGAGCAAGGGCATGATTTGAACTTAGTCGAAGAGGAGGACAACTCACAGGCCAATCTGTTGGGATTTTCGCGGACTGAAGTTATGGTGATAGATACGAGCTGTGCGCCGTGGAAATTTGAGACATTGCTTTTTAGAAAGAAGAACGTGTGGAAGGTTCGCGATAAGAAGAGTAAGACGACGAGTGTGGGTAATAAGAAGAGGAAGAAAGCTGATGTGATGAATGAGGATGTTGCTGGCGAGAAGAAACAAAAGGTTGTAAGCGGGAAGGATGGTTGCGGCTCATCTAAGGATGCAAAAGGGGGAGCATGCAAGTTTCCGGTTAATGAAGTAAGTTCAATTAAACCAGTTTTGCTGCTAATGATCATGTTTTGTTAAATGTTACTTGCGTTTTACTCATTAAGATGCTTTTTATGGAATGTGATCAAATACTGACATCTATATATGGCATGCATCGTGTTAGTGATGGTAGCTTTCTAATTATTCAGAATTCTTGTTATTCTGTGTTTTAGTATTGCAAGAATCAAGTTACATCTTGCATATCTTCTCGGTAGTTGATTATAGTAAAGGCACATGCAGAATGTATCTGCATATCAATTCAACTTATATTGCTTTGAGGTAATGGAACTGTACATGCCCAATTAAATGATGGCTATTGATATTCTCGTACAACCTTTGGCCTACATCATGAGAGTAGAAAGGAATTTTCTCTCTTCCTGTGACATATTCGATCATGGTTTTCACTTGTCACGTGCACTTTGAATTTGAACGTAGATCACAATAGGAAAATATGGCACATAATCATACTAAGCTAGCAAATCCTGGGTTATTCTGTTGCTTAGTTATTAACCTAAGTATTGTAAAGGGTTGTCTCGGCGCCACAATGTTTAATCTTGTGTTATAGTTTAGCATATGCTGGTGCTACTTTCTGATGACTGAGGCACACCACATTTCTTTTAGAAGAAGCCTTGATTTGGCGTGCCTAACCTGCTACGGGTGTGTAACTAGATTAGCCTTTTCTAGTTCTCATATGGATTTCTGGCTTCGTTGCAAGTGAGAGTTGTGATCATGTATCGTGTACTACTTATTAGCTTTCAATTTCAGAATGATAATAGAGTTGCTATGCTGCTATTTCTAAGTCATATATGTCATTCACCATACTTCATGTTTTTTTCAAAAAGTTCACAATAATAATGTGTTGGAGCTCTCTTCCTTCTCATAAAAAAAAAATGCTGGAGCTCTCCTCTCCGATATTTATGGTAGCTTTTCTTGGTTTTCCTCTTGCCATATCGTGCGGTTGAAAATGTTCCTAGTCCCTAGATGTGCGGTCCACCGAATTCAAAATTGTTCTTTTTTTGTCACAAGATGGTACTATGCAGGTTTTTTCGTTTTATGAACTTTGTATAGTTATTTCTGACAATCTTTCTAATAATAACCATATTTGGTAATTACTGTCAAGTTTTTCCTTCTTGAACATGGAATTATTTCATTCTAGGCTGTAGTATGTTTCTTCAGCATCTGATACATAGTTCAAGCTGTTTCATCCCGTTTGCAAGTCTATGCTTTCTGTGACCAAGCTCCATTATATCGGAAGATCTGAAGTTTTTTTTCCTGGTAGAAATTTGTGAGATTAGAGATAAGATGCACTAAGATGAAAAATATTGTGTGATTTGGTAATCAACAATGTTTTGGCAGCATTGCTGGGACTTGAGTGCCAAAGAATTTTGCTGACATTGAGAAAGAACAACCTAGGTTGTTTTAGATATTTTTGTTCTTTGTTCACTTTTCTTTTCTTAATTCATTTTTTTAACAGGTACTTTGAGTTAGTGAATTAATATCGACAAGATAACTAGATCTCATTAAATAAATGACAAACTAAAATGATGTGACATATAGTATTGTCCTATAGTGTGTACTCTGCATTAGAATTTGGACTTTCTTGTTGATTATATATCCTATTATGCCAAATCTCTAAATAGGTAAGTTCCGCACATGCGTTTATGATGAAATGTTTTCATCCTATGTCTTTTTTTTCTTCTTATTGATATGGTTTTTGTTCTCTCATTTTTGTTTTAATAGAACTTTTTTTAAGTTTTGAAATTCCTTCCTTCTTTTGGTTTGTAAAAAAGTTATTTTGTCATAAAAAAAGGAGACATGAGGTCTCCGGTATGTTGTTATTATTGTTGAACTCAAGAAAGTGGTACTGGTTTCAGATATAATAAATATTTAATTTGCCAAATTATCATTAAGTACTACTAGAATATTTAACTTAATTCGTCATGGTGAGTCAAAAATTTTTGTTCAAAAGACTCTAAACCTATTAAGGCCTAATCCTAACTCGAAAAATTAACGTGATATTTCCATGTCCTATTACAAAATTTTCAATCCTAAACCAAAATTTATGGCATCAGAGTGCAGTTTTCAAATTCTTTTCTTTCTTTCTTGATAAGGAAATCGACATTCTTTTACTAATCATATATAAATAAGTGTGCAACTTGAGTTGAATAAGAAGGAGCATGATAAAACAATGATAATAAAAAAGAAACAAAGATTTAGATACTCTTGAAATACAGAAGCGCTTGCCATATGCAAAGATGATATATTAAACATTTGGCTAAGTAAAATGGGGGCAGTACCATAAGGCTTCTATATCAATAAAATTCTAGAGGTTCATCTACCAAAAATATATAATTGGCACCCATAATATGCATCATCACACCCACTATTGCGACCTACTGCCCTGTAACTATGTGTTAGGATATCTGCTATTTAGTTTAAAGTCCATGAAATAACTTCAAAATAATACCAACATCAGGACTTCAAGAATATTGTGCACCATCAGGCAGAGCCATTTCATAAAGTTTATGGAGGAATTTTCAGTATTTATTTAGCATATGATCCATTTGATTTACTCAATCCCACTTGTCCATACAAAATATCGCATATGCATCAGCTGCATATGTGGAAAGTTAAGAGAAACAAAAGACTTATCAAGTCAGTTGTCATTTAGGTAATCGTGATGACGAGCTAAAATCCATTCAGTGTAAGGCTCATTGTAAATATTCCCTTACTTGCCAATACCATGCAGTTGTGTCACATGAATTTAACTTTCTCCAAGATATCTTTAGGGAGCCGTTGCATCATTTGTGTCCTCTTCCTATAATCTTAAAGGTTGTATCCACTTTTCAATATCCCTATAGCAGCCTCCCTAGGAATCACTGCATTTGGACAGAGAGTGAAAAACTCCGACAGGACTCTGCGAACCTACATGTGCTTTATGATCCAACAAACATCTATGGAAAGGTGAAGCTTACATAATTAAGATATTCTTTCAATTATCAGTTAGTATTCTCACATGCAAAACTCCAAAATTTCACAGAACAAAGTCATTACACCAAATTTAAGACTCAAATAACTATATTACTCCCATGCTTCTTTAGGAGTATCTGTTAACTTCACTTCTCATCAACAGGCAACCCGAAGATAGGAAAAATGGTGCACTAATAGTCCTTTTAAGTTTATAAAAATGGTGCACTTTTAGACCAAGCAAACTATTTTCTGTCTATTTTGAACGGAGTTACTCTGCCACTAAAAAACATCTAAATAAAGAAGGGAAATCCCCTTCCTGTGAAAACACATCGGAACCAAAAAGCATAAATTAACCTGTGTGATCGAGAAAACTACGTATGAAGAAGCAGAAGCACCCTTAATAAGGTAAACGTAAGTCGAAGAAACGATCTTCAAGAACAAGTGCGCATAGGGGTTGCACTAGTTCGCTCACAAACAAGGGCCCAATTTAACCGGGGCCATTGGAAGTGTTCTAGTAAAAGTTCAGGTTACTTTTACGCTGCTGCAATTGGGAAAATGGGCGTAATTCTAGAAAAGAAGTTATATGAGTACTCAACATTAAGTATATTCCTGGAAAAAAATGGTTTTGCCTTGGGTTAAAGAAGCCAAATGGGCATGTTGATAAAAGAACTTATCTCACGGAACCAACTCATGAAGGTTTTCTTTTCGTACGAACACCAAAATTACACATCATAACAACAACTTAGAAAAAATATGAGCGTTGTAGAAAGCTTGTGAAAGTTAGACATAGTTACTTAGAATTCTCATCTTATTTGTGCTTTGGGTTGCTTGTTGACAAGAAGTGAAATAGCATATGCTCCTAAAGAGCCGCGAGAACAACATAGTTATTTGAATCTTAAATTCGGTGTAATGATTTTGTTCTGTGAACTCTTGGGGTTCATATGAGAATGCCAACTATTACTTCCTCTGTTCCAATTTATGTGAACTTATTTGACTAAGCGCGGAGTTTAATAAAAAATGAAGAATTTTAAAATTTGTGGTTCAAAACAAGCCATAACATTTGTCTGGTTATAATTTTTTTGAAACTTGTGGTGTTAAGCAAACTATAATGGCTGTGTGACTATAAAAGCTTCTCATTAAGGGTATAATTGGAAGTTTAAGTTAAATTGTTTTCAAATTTTAGAAAGAGGTCATTCTTTCTGGAGCATATTAAAAAGGAAATAGGTTCACCTAAACTGGAATAGAGGGAGTATTTGAAAGAATATTTGAGTTCTAGAAGCTTCAGCTTCCCCAAGATGTTTGTTGGATGTTGGTTCCTACTAACACTTGTGGAACACATGTAGTTTGGCATAGTCCTCCCGGAGTTTTTCACTTTCTGTCTAAATGCAGTGGTTGCTATGGAGGATATTGAAAAGTTGATACAACCTTTAAGATTATATAAGAAGATAGAAAAAATTTAGCGACTCTCTCAGGAATACTTGGGAGAAAGTTGGACTCATGTGACAGAGCTACATAGTTTTGACAAGTAATAGAACATGTGCAATGAGTTTTGCATTGAAACATACAATTTAAATAAATTTTAGCTCATCATTGCAATTATTTTGAATGTCAAAGAAATTGACTTGATAAGTCTTTTGCTTCTATCAACTTTCTAAATATGCAGCTGATGCATATGCAATATTTTGTATGGATAAGTGAGATCAAGTAAATCCGGCTAATTATATGCTAAATAAATACTTGGAATTCCTCCATGAACTTTTATGGAAATGGCTTTGCCCAAGGGTGCAATATGTTTACTCGAAGTTCTGAGATTGACATAATTGTGAGGTTATTTCATGAATTTTTAAGTTAACAGATAGCCCGACACATAGTTACAAAGCAATAGATATTAATAGTGGGTGTGATTATGCATATTTTAGGGCCAATTATATATTTTTGGTGGATAAACCTTTGGATTCTTTTGGTAAAAAAACCTTATGGTACTGCCCTCGTTTTACTTAGCCGATTATTTAATATATCATCTCTGCATATGACATGTGCTCCATTTATTTTAAGGGTATCTAAATCCTTAACATTGTTATGTCATGCTCTTTTTCTTATTCGACTCAAGTCGCACATTTATTCATACATCATTAATAAAAAAAAAAAGGCAAAATACATAGATTGCCACCTTAACTGTGGACCAAATCCCTGTTACATACTTTCTAACGATGAAAATTGTTTTATGCACTCAACCTTTTAAAAGTGTGCCTATGACACACTACTTCCGTAGTTAACCCGTCTCACAACACATCTCTATATAACGCACCAATAAGGTTACGACACGTGTCCTCGACTTAAAAAATTAATTTGCAGTGAATACAAATTTTATAAATTTCGTTCTTTTTCCTGAATTCGCTCTTAGAATTACAAATCTACTCCCGTCTTCTTCCTTCTTAGGTCTGTACCTTTTTTTTGGATTCAGCTCTCTTTTAGTTACTTTTTTTAATTCAAAGCCACCCCTAATCAGTTACAATTTTCCATTCATTCCAAACATAAGAATCAGCTTTGTGCAAGTGTTTCCATCAAGGACCTATAACACCCACTTGAATTTGAACATGAAATTTCATATTCAAATGTAATTTTTTGACTTCAACCTTTGAAGCTTTGCCAGCAATGGTGCTTGGAACATTACTCCACCCAAATCTTTCCCAAACAGTGATTGCAATACGACACTTTCTTTAAAAGAAATTGATTTTAATGTAATAGACTTGAGGTTTGGGTTTCATTGTTCGAGCCACACATAAAATTCAATTTCTAACTCAAATTTGTACTTCACATCACTGGGTAACAATTGTTTGGGTTGAATTTAGAATTCAACTGCTGATTTCAAAGGCTTCACTGGTGAACAGAATGTAAAAATAGTTACTGGGTTGATGCGAATTTGAGATCTAACACTTTAAGGGGATTGTTTACTGCTTGGAATTGACTAAGAACTAATTCCTTGAGCTTAAAAATATTTGAATGGACGGATTGAAGGAGGCATTCTGTACTTCCATTGTTGAGTTTTTATGAGTTCAAAACCCAGTTAAAGTTTTGAGTTTTTTTTTTTAATTTTAATTTTAAGTAATTTTTTGAGTTTTGTGTATAAGAAGCGAGTACCAGCTAAGCAAAATGGTATGTCATAGATACACTTTTGAAAGGTTGAGTGTGTAACATAATTTTCAAGATTGTGTGTAACATGGATTTGGCCTATAGTTCAGGTGATAACTTATGTATTTTGCCATAAAAAAAATGTTGGTTTTCTTATCAGAAAAGAAAGGAATGCTGATTTGGAAACTGCACTCTGATGCAATAATTTTAGTTTAGGAATGAAATTTTTTTAACAGAACAAAGAAACATTACATTGTTTTTTCGAGTTAGGCTTAGGTCTTAAGAGGTTCAGATCAAGATAGATTGACATACCATGACGCATTAAGTTAAATATTCTAGTAGTAATTAACAGTAATTTGGCAACTTAGATATTTACTATATCTAGATTAATGAAAGAACAACTTTCATATGGGCACCACTACCACCTTCCCCGTTGTCAACATTGATAACAACATACTCGAACCGGAGACTTCATATCTCTTTTTATGACAAGTAACAACTTTTTACAAACAAAAGAGGAAATAATTTATAACTTAGAATAAGGAGAAGTTCTATTAAAGTAAAAATGAGAGAACAAAAACCATACAAGTAAGAATGTAAAGAAAAACATGAAGATGCCTCATCATAAGTCATGTTCTAAGCCTGAACATACCTATTTAGAGGTATGCCATGATAGAATACATAATATAGAAGGAAGTCCAAATTCTGATGCAGTGAATACACTATCATTGATATTTGAAGGATAATACTATACAGCATGTCATTTTAGTTTGTTGTTTATTTAACAAGATCTAGTTATCTCTTTAATTACAATTCACTAACCCAAAGTACATGTTGAAAGATCAAATAAGATAAAGAAAAGTCAACAGAGGAAAACAAAAATATCTAATACAACGTAGGTTGTTCTTTCTCAATGCCACCAAAACATTATTGATTCCCAAAATACCATATTGTTTTTGGAGTTCTTTTCTGATGACCAAACTCCACTGACAAAAAAAGATGGAATCTGGTTTCTAAGATGCTCTGCTGGAAATTTGCGGGATCCTTTCTTTAATTCTCATTAAAATGGCTGGAGGTTGGTTCATAAGATCTTATTTCACAGTTCCTCACATACTTCCTACATTAATGCAGATGCTAAGTTGAAAAAGAACACAGCGGGTCTCAAGTACTGATGTTGTTTTTTGCCGACATATATTTGCTTAATAGTACTCCTGCTAGTAGTATCTTCATTGACAGATTCGTCAATGCTATTTTCTTCAGCTCAATCTTGTCACTGTTTACTTGCATAGTGGAAGTTATTTACATACATAAAATACAACACAGACAGGATTTTGTTTGTGTGTCTATATAAAATAATAATAAGTAAATGTATATTCAATTTGTTAATAGAAGTTCATAATCTTGAACTTCTAATTTGTTAATAGAAGTCCATAATCTGGAATTTCACATGCATAAAGTAATCAGAAGCCGATAGATCTTTTGCATACATTTAAGTGGAGAAGGGTTGATTAACTGTAGATATTAGGCAATTTTGTTGGGCCTGGTACCTAGTGCTTATCGGTAGCTGGTTTGGTTTTAACGTAAGAATATTAGTTCAATCATTTTTAGGTTGTCTTGACTTGTACTGTCTTATGCAGAAGCTTTGGTTGAATGATGAATTGGAAGAAACTTGTAGAAGGACATCTGATACTGTTGGCCAGGCTTCCAAAAAGAAACAAGGGAACCTGTAAGAGTTTTGAAGTTGTAGTTTCTGTCTTCCTTCTTGTAGTTTTTTGGATATGTGACCCAAACTTCAAGGTCTGATAATTATTTTTTTCTGGGTCTCGCAGAAAATTAAAGAAGGCATCTTCGTCAGTTGTTCTAATTAAGAGCATCCCAACAAGTAAGAAAAATGGAACAGGCGTTGCTAAGAATTGTCTGAAGCCATCTCATCGACAACACCAGGCTCAATAATCAACTAACCACACTTGTGTCACTGCAAATTCATCTGTACCTTGCTTCTGGAGTAATGTAGCATGATTTCCAGAAACAAGTACTCCAGTCTCCACTATATAATGTGCAGAGAATGGAGCAGGAAGAATTATATAAGTACCAGTGCGCAGAGAAATTGAACAATTCTTTGCGGCAATTCTTTATTGATGTAGGATGCAAACGTTCTAGCTATCATGTAAATTGCTTCGTTGCTCAAGTCGAATTATTTCAGTATATTTTCTCAAAGATATCATTTTTTCTGGAGATGCAAAGCTGCTGATAAATGTTACTACTAAATATTTGCAATTCTGCCAGATAAAAGACCTAAGCTTGAAGTCAAGGCTTCTATGCTGCTCGATCTTTCTTGACGAAGAGAATGGCATACTCAGGTCTCAGGATGAGATTCTGAAAGAGTTCTTTCTTGACGAAGAGAATGACATACTCAGGTCTCAGGATGAGATTCTGAAAGAGTAACCGCAATATCAGAAGAAATTCTTCCTTGATTCCTTTGAATTGAAATGTTTGAGGACTAGTCCAGTTAAGTGCCAGCCGAAGCTTCCCATTTTTTGCAATGTACCAGGTTTCTTGTTCTTCAACTTCTCCCTGCTTTAGAAAATATTCAATAATTAATAACCTATTTCGCGAAAAAGCTTGGGGATAAAATGGCGGAAAACCACACTTTGGGTCCCGGGAGGTAATATTAAATAAAAGTAATTTCACCAAAATTCCTACCTTACCAATATTGTTATTTTTACTATTCTATTGTCGGAGTTTCTTGCCGTGCTAATTGTACTATACTACATTATAAGCTACTTTACTTTGTATATTTGCATTCAATGAACTTTATATTTGTATAAAATTAAAAGCAAAATTATTTTTGAGAAGCTCCACGCATTTTTCTTATTGTAAAGGAAATCTTGCAAGAATGGTTATGCTAGTTGGCTTTCGACTGTGCAATTTCAAGTACAAAGGAAGGATTGTGATTTAGAAAAATAATGAAAAATAAATGAGTTTAGCGGATAAATTATTTTGGTATGTTGTTGATACTTAGTTTATCATATAAAATAAGTAGTTGCATATAAACACCAGTGCGTAATAATTATTTACCTAAAATAAACCTACATAACACTCGGTAGAAAATGAATCCAAAGTATATGACAACAGTAAATACTTACCAATTCTCACAGCAATCTAAAAGATTTACTCTTCTCCTTAAGACACAGTTTTAAATATTAAAACACTCAACAACAACAATGTATTTTAGAAACTTTAGTGCTTTTTCAAATTTTTCAAAGCAGCTATAGAGATATTATTCATCCATCCAAAACTACAGATCTCCAGTTCAAAGTATTTGGATATCATCGGCACTGGTCGGTTGAGTCGATGCCATGTAACCTCCAACACCAATCTTGCTATGCACTTCTTATGTGTGTACAGTTTGGCATGATAATAACCATTTGTTGAGGATTTGTTCCCTCAAGATTGTGTTGCTCAACCTTATGTCCAAATTAAAAAACTTCAAAATCAGCCTCTAACCCAACAATGAGAAGAACGACTTTAATTTTTTTTTTCTGCGTACGTCTCTATCACTGAACAGAGAAAATAACTTGATATAAACGGGACAAACACAATTTTTTAAAGCAAAAACAGTTTTAAACAAAAGTGAAAAGAAAAAGTTATATACGATAATTAAATAAAAAATAGTTACGAAGCCTCACAAAGTTACTTGTAGTATCTAAAAAATTGTTCACAATACGTAATGACTGGACATGTATATAAATAGGAAAGGCGTAAAGTTGAGACTTAAGTATGTCAATATCATCACCTCTTTTTTCTTATCAAGCCATACAAGAATATAAGAAAATGTATGGTTAAGGATCAGAATTCAGTGACAGCAAGCATATTAATGGAAAAATATAAATATATAAAAAACCTACAAAAGAAAAAAAAGAAACTGTCGAGAATAAACTTCCAATTGACAGCATGAAGAGTAATATCTGTTGTTGCCTCTGCATAAACTCTTTTCCAATAACAACAATAACAGAATCATGCTAAGGAAAAAGGATCTCCAAAGAGAGCTGATAACAGAAGAAATTATGGAAAGAAGAGTGTAAGTGAAAATTGATCTTGCACGTTTAAAAGGTTAGTAATACGAATATAGAAATGTAATTAATAAACTCCATAATATTCACAGTACACATGCGAAAAGCAAGAATGAAAGAATCTAATAATACTGAATATTAACCTAGTTGTAAAACGTAAAAAACAAATGCAGTTGTCCCTGAGAGGGTGCAAATATATAATTAGAAATACCCCATATTTGGACAAAACTTTAATAAAATAACGAAATAGATACCAGAATATATGCAATGATAAATCTTTAAAGACGTGCATCTTCCTAAAATACAACTTGGTGTATCTGAATGTCCCTGGGCAGAAAAAAGAAGCACCACATTTTGAACAAAACTTTAATAAAATAACAAAATAAATGTGAGAACATATGCAAATGTAAAGACCAAGAGGAAAATGTTGTAACATGATAAAGGCTTAACATCTAGTTATACTCTATTGCATTGCGTTCCACTCTCAGAAGGCATTCGATCGATCAACTCTATAGCACGCACAAATGATGCAGACCTAAAACAAATGTGAGAATAATATACTGAAAAAATTATGTTTCCCTAATCTGAAGAGAATGACTAACACACTTCTATACCTTATTTGTCTTTTATTCACTTGTTTTGTTGTCTTATCATATCCTAGATGATTTGTTATCATATATATGAAGTGCTGGTTCAAATGATACTTATTACCAAAACAAAATATTGTCAAGACATGAAACATGGTTCAAGGTTATAATACAGTTAGCAACATGGACCGAAAACAATCATAAGCCACTCTTATGATTTACATATTGGGTAGAAGCTATAAGATATCACCCAGAAAAATGACTTAATTAACACATGCTGATAACATCTACCATGTCATATATATTTTTTTGTTATTTATTTGAAAAGAAGGACACTATAAATTTATAATATGAAAAGTTGTTGGTACATTCATTTGAGAACAAATTTGTACGATTACATTTTTTAGCGTTGCTTCTATGATGGTCCGAAAGAGAAAATAAAATGATTATTCATTATCATGTTAGTGGTCTAACATATATAAAAGCTGGATCGAAATATGGATATTATTTTTTTTTAATCCTTAATTGCCTTCAACAATATTGGTCATCTTGAAGAAAATAGTTATATTTAATTAATTGGTGCTACTATTCCTTTTTATCAATAGACATTCTGAAAAATCTCCATGCGGAATAGAGAAAATCCTAAAATACCACAAGCTAGAAATTAATAATGGCAGCGAGCAATCCAAACGCATATCACTCATTACATGTAGTTTGGAAAGACCAAATTTTTATCTGATCATTCTAAAGCTTTTTCCTATTCTTTATGTTGCTCTAGTTGTAAAGACCAAGACTTCATGTTTAATCCCACCTTACCCAAAGAAAACAAATAGTGAATATTAAATCCAAGCTAAACCAGTAAAGTTATTTTGAAGGTAAACATGTCAAATTACAACACCATGAAGCATAATCTAATAACAAAAGTTTATATTCACAACCTATTCAAAATAAAAGCAGTAAATTAATGACAATGAGCGGGACTGACTTGAATGCTTCTGAGACCATCCAGCATATCTTGGCGAGCCTCTTTTAACCACTAATTCATCTTCATCCTTGTACCTCACAAACCAGCTATTTGTAATCCTGGAAAAATCTTCACAGTTGCATATTTACAACTGCTCTGAGGTTTGACTGGTTGGTTTATATAGTGACATCTTATTAGTTTAATATTTTTTTTAAATAAAACTACTTGAAGCATTACAATGCCAATTTTTCTTCTACTTGTTTAAATTTGCAACTTACTTTGGACATCACAGAACGACCTCAAAGACTCCACACATTCACTATCACATTCATATGCACACACAGCTAATGTCGAAAACACATGAACGCAATTCTTTTCTTCATAAGGAGACACACTAAAATTGTAGATTTCTCTGCACATACACAATTCAATTTAGACCATTGCCTATTCGGTGATTTCATACTCGTCAATCTCTTTCTCACCTATTTCCATGGTTGTGCAGTCACATCTTTTGGTCAAACAATCTTATTTACCATAACACTGTCACGCCACTTCATAATTTAGCGATTCAATCCATCTTTTTTTTTTTTCCGCATATAAAACATCAATCACGATTTGAAATGAAGTCGTCTTATATTATTGTTTTCATCAGCTTGTACAATATTGGTCGTTTTTGAGTTTGTAGAATATGAAGTCGAGTCTGAATTTAAAGGATGTTCCCTAATAAACTTAGAGTGTCAATCATTATTGGAATTGTATGAAATGCTACTTTTATCCTCACTCGCATTTAGATCAATCATATGCATTTCAAGGATTGTTCTATTTCCAGCAGCGAACCAACTATTAAAATATACAGAAAGTTTTATGTTTCAAGCTTTTATGAACGAAAGCTCAAGCGTCATGTTTGTAATCCTATTTCATAAATCTTTAGAGTAGTACTTGCCAATTCCACGTATAAATACTTTTAATGTATAGCGGAAAGCATAGATTCGAAGAATTTTATGGAATACAGTTGAAATATGTTGATTCTAAAGAACATTTTTTTGTCTCTTACCTTGTTACCGCGACATTCACATGAGTCTCTTATTGCATTCACAATGTTAGTATACTGCATCATTCATGTATTAATTTAAGAAGTAGAACCTGCCAATTCATAAAAATAAATAATCATTTTTGTTATTTTCATATATGGATAAATCAATATACGAAACAGAGTGTATGCAAACCTTATCCCTACCTCTGAGGAGTAGAGAGGCTATTTTCGAAAGACCCTCGCCAAGAAGACGAAAATAGACTAAGCCAAAAACACATCCAAATGAGCAACTGTGACAATAAGATAAGAACCAACTATACTTGAGTTGATAATGTCACGACCCAAATCCCAATTTAGGTCGCGATGGTGCCCAACTCCAATGTCAGGCAAGCCAACCTTAATTTACTAGTGGTCCCTTTTTAATTTATAAAATAATTTCCCATACTTGAGAGGTTTTTCCTTTAGACTTTAAATTTCGAATTAAACAAGTGACTTAGACAACCAAAAGTGAGTAATAAATATAGTAATCACCACCAATAATTACAACCCAAAAGAATAGAATATCCACTACGTGGGCATGCCAGGAACTGGCGTCACAGGTCTACGGGCATCTAGTAGAAACGAGTATCCAAAAGAAAGTACAAGTCAGCCCTACTGTCTGAAGAAAAGTAATACAGACATAGCAAAGAAAAGAGGAACTCCAAGGTGCTTCCAGAGAAAAACGTCAAGGAAAGCAGCTCACCGAGAAGTCCACGCCAAATATACGTCAGTGACGAGCTCCGGATGAATACCCAGATGCACCTGCATCAGAGCTTGTACAATTAAGTACAGAAGCGTAACATGAGTACATAAACAAATATGTACCCAGTGAGTATCCCACCTAATCTCAAAGAAGTAGTGACGAGAGGTAGACGTGATACTTACTAGTGTCAAAGTTTAAATAACATAATTTAATAAGGGCTAGGCAGGCATAACAGTCGTAGTAATCACAAAGACATAAAATATCAAGTATAATTGTAATTACCTTTGCATGTCAAATTTCACTAACATATAATATACTAAATTCCCTTTTCACATGAAACAATTTATACAATTACGACAAAACTCCCAGTAAATTATATAGCACATAGTATGCCGAAAGCGTACGGCCGAAGCGTCACGAAAATAAATGTGCACTGCCGAGGGTCGAACGGCTCGAATCATAGATGCATCTATTACCCCGCTCGCGAATCGAACATGCGAAGCGGTCGACATAATAGTAGGGCTATCCTACTCATGAATCATACATGCGACGCGGGTGCCGTATACATACACAAAATTATCAATATTTAGGGATTTAATTGAGATTTTACGTAAAATCAAGAACTTAAGCAATGTAATTTTTGAACATGACTTCCTAATACTCTCATACCAATTCAAGGATACTATGAAACACCGAATATATTTAGGGACACATGTAAGGAACATAAAAGCATGCTTGTGAGTCTTAAAACTACTGATGCGTGGCTAGAATTCATGATTTTAAGCATTATATACCTTGCATTTTATGTGCTTTAATGATAAGAATACACGTCGTATGTGCCTAATGAAGTTTATTTAATGTGTAGGTGAGTTGGAAATGGAAGCCGAGCTAAATGAGAGCATAAACGTCGGAAA
>ML418223.1:110900-132381 GCA_005239525.1 Nicotiana knightiana | reverse complement strand
TGGAGCATTCAGAAAACCTACCGACAGAGATAAAAACCAAGAAAAGTATGAGTCAACAAAAAGAAGATACCAAAAATAAACAAGAACAGGTATATCATTTTTTAATTATGAATAGCTAAATTACTATATTCCTTAGAATCTCTTGCAAATTATAATTCTTCATCATGCTATAGTACTGTTATAAATTTCATCTGAGAAAGTTTGCCATGAGAATATGTTGAGAGTAGGTAAGCCCAGACTATGCCATCCTAAGGTTGAAACCAATAGGCAAAGAAGCCGTTTAGGGGAGTAAACAAAGTTGAGGCGCTGTTAGGGTAACTGATTGAAGCAGAAAAGCATGGTAGTGACCAGAAAAGATGAATAAAAATAACTTATTATGCTATGATGAATAAGGATAATATGCATAGAGATTATAGGGAATATGTTTAGTAAAACAGATGAAAAAATGAATACATACTTATTGGATAATGACTTTAGTTATAAGATACTCATCTTACATATTCTAAAAAATATAGATAATGATACAAAAAGGATAATCTATAAAAAATTAGTTAATTTTGAAATAATAGAAATAATGAATCAAAATTGGACAGAATTAATTATATCAGATGAAATAAATATAGACTTATATGAACTAGATTTATATTCAGAACAATAATGAATCATATATACCTACAATATTGGCAAGAAACTACCGACAGTATAAATTTACTATCAAACTTAATAAAAACAAATATAGAAGAATATCAAAGAACCAAAGATATAGAATACATAGAATATATATTAGAAAGCCTAAAAGAAATACTTAGATTAATTCCGCTACAGAAAGAATATTATGAAAAATCATTTAAATGATAATTGAGAAACTGACCACCCCCAACTTTCATACAGTCAAAATCGATGATGCCAAATTTAAAATCTCTTATTGTATATGAAACATATATACATACATATATATATAGTGATTGGTCCAAAATAGATAGCTTAAGTAGTTTAAAATTCTAATAAACTTCTAATTTTCACTTCTTATTTTGATTTTTTTGTTTTTGATTTAGAAAAGTTTTTCCTCATAAAGAAAAATAATTTTGAAATTGATTCACAAATGAGAAAATTGATACAATAGCACAATAATTAGATGCCTACTTCCATAGTTATAAGTCTAAATGCTAATATAAATTCACACAATTTGAAGGAAACAATTTAACAACACTTCAAATTCATAGACATGTAAATTGTTGGACTGAAAACACACGTCTTTCATGACTATTCATAAATTAAATAAAACATATAATAATATGCTTTTATTGTCTAGCTCTTATTTTCCCTCTACTTTTCGACTCTAAGATATAATTAAGCAACAATAACTTTATGAAATATCATCTTAATTATGTCACCAAGACTATCTTCACCGTCTTCATTGCAAATCCGCTATTTCCTCTTCGCCTATAATAGAAATAGCTTCTATTTCACAATCCTTGAATTCATCAACCCTACGATTTGCCAAAATAAATAAAGGATTACTCTTATTACATGATGCAAAAATTAAATAAAAAGGGGTTAATAAACATAAATTTGCTTAAAAGTATTTTAATCAAAATCAAGATTAGTTGTCGACTATTATATAAATGGAAAGAACTTAGAACTAGCTCTTTGACTTCACCTTGCGCTTATGGCAATATACTCAACATTTGCAACTTCATCCAAATTAGTTGAGTCATACTCGTATGAGGTGTTCATAATTCGATTTGAATCGATTTTTTTCTAAAAAGAAATCAAATCAAGTAAGTTATTTTTCTAATTATTGGAACCAAATCAAACCAGTTAATAAGTCGGTTTGTATGGATTCGGTGAATGCCGATTTTTTCGATTTTTTCGGTTATTTATCGGGTTTTTCTTAAATATGAGACATACACTACAAAACACATATTCTGTAGACTACATTTTCAACATAACACTATCAAAACAATTGCTCTTTGAGAAATCTATCATTATCAAGATATATAGATGATAATTGAACCAAATAGTGATGAATAATTTAGGACTCAATTAAAAATAGATTATAATTAACATGAAATAAATTCGTGTACTTAGCAAAAGAAAACTACCAATCAAACTAGGATGTAAGGCAAAGAACTAGATTATTATAATAGCAAAGAACTAGACTAAAAGTGCACACTATAAGAATGTAACATAAAATTTTAGAAACTTTGTATAAAGATATACATATATATAGGTGTGATAATTTTAAATAGCTACTTCTATATTCTTTGTTAGGTTCGGTTTTTTCGATTATTATTTATTAAAATCAAAATCAAACCAAATTTGGTCGGTTTTTAAAATTTAAAACCAAAATTAAACTAAACCGAGAAAGTATCGATTTTTTTAATCGGTTTCGTTCGATTTTCAATTTGGTTCGGATTATGAACTCCCCTAAGTTGTATCTATAAAAAAATTTAGTATCACTCGTAGAAATTGCTTCATTTTTCTATTCTCAAACAAAAATAATGAAACAAGTTAGTTATCACTAAAAATAAAAATAAAAAATTGTTAGAAATGAAATACATTATACCTTGTCGTCATGGTAATGAACATCAAATGGAGAAACCAAAGCCAAGGAAGATCGATCGAGCTGTTCTTCTAATTGTTGTCTTTGCATTTGCAATGTGGTCATTTCTTTACAAAAAGAAATTTGTTTTCGTACCATTTCAACCTCCTTTTCATATGCTTCAATTTCTACCCTTAGTTTTCTTTCAATGCCAAGACAACCATACACAGGATTTTCCTTCCAAACCTTAGCCTCTAATATTAAGGTCTCAGCAGTTTTTTCCTTCTGATCATCAGCAACAGAATTAAGCAATTTTATGGTGTTATTTACTCCGAAAAGTCGATAAACATTTTGAAAATCTTCACTTCTGTTTGAAGGAAAATATGGAGCTAATTGGCAATTTGCATCACATTTTTTCCGTTGGTGTTTACATGCTGCACATGCACCAACTAACATGAACATATCTGCATTCATTGGCAAAAATTTTCTTAATGAACCGCGAGTTAGATATAAGTCAATGTATAGTATATATAGGAGTACATCGATTTACTACTTTTATTACAGAATCAGGTAACACTAAAGATAATAGGATTTGAATATGTAAATTTAATAGGCCTAGATTTGATTCTTTAAAAATGATAGATATGTTTTACTCTTTTAGTATAGGCAAATCCTTCATGTTACTAAATATGTTCATATTTGGTTACCTGTGGTAAGTATAGTTCAAGCTAAGTTTTAAAAAAACTCAATAAATTCCCTCGTGTGGTTGCATTAGAGTTAACAATATATGAGAAAAGAAAGAATGATGTAATTAGTTTTAAAATATTTGAGTTTCATTTGAGATTCCCTCCTTGGTGAAGGACATTGTTCCATATTGGAAGAGGAAGAGGTTTTTAATGAGTATATAAGCAATTGATCTTCTTCTAGTTCTTAAAGAGTTGAGAAGAAGGCAAGCCTCGAGCCGTCGTCGTCCTCGCTCGCTCGACACAAATTAATGATCGATTGATTGATTGATTTAATAACAGAATACTAATATTAAATCCAATTCCGTTATTAGTTTTTCGTTTTTCAGTTTTGTAGTTGAAAATTAACCTCCCTCTTCAATTCTCCCGGTTTATTATTGAGTAAATAGCCATTTATGTTATGACATTTATGCTATGGTCGTTTTGCATAAACACTCATTCTGAAGCGTTACACCTCTTCAGGAATTGCATAATTTTTAAGAATGACAATTGCATAATTTTTAAGAAGAAGATATAAGTTATACCGGTGTTAATTACCCCACCTTCTATAAGGTATAAGTTATCCCAGTGTTAAAATTAACACCAGGATAACTTATACCTGGTTTGCTAATCAAACAGGGTATTATGATAGTATTAAATTTTTATACCACCTTTATACCTTCTTATGCCTCATACCAAACGACCCCTGAGGGGATTAAACTCCTTAAGGAAACACTGTGAATTCAGTGGGCTCGGATTAACTTTTGTTTCATTTATATTTCTGTTTATGTTATTTTATTTTCTCCAGAATTATTTTACAAATACAGTATAATAACAAGCTTAAGGAATTTAATTTTATTTTCTGTATTTGTGTTATACTCACTGTTTCTGGAGAGTAATACCTTTGTGGTTTTCTACTCTATTGGAGATTAAAATCTACATGATTTTAACCTTTTTTGTGTCATTCTTTTACAGAAATGACGAATGAAAACGGGAACCGGACTGTTTCTATGGTGACTGTCAATGCATCGACTAGCCTAACAACACCGGCATTGGCACCAGCAGAAAAACCCGAAAAGATTTTCGAGATTGATTTCAAGTGCTGGCAGCAAAAGATGTTCTTCTACTTGACTACTTTAAATCTGCAGAAGTTCATCAAGGAAGATGTTCCTGTGTTGTCCGATGAAACTCCAAAGACTGAATGATTTCTCGTGATTGAGGCATGGAAGCATTCTGACTTTCTGTGCAAGAATTATATTCTTAGCGGACTGGAGGATGATTTGTATAACGTCTACAATGGCGTGGAGACGTCAAAAGAGCTGTGGATTGAGCTTGAAAGGAAATACAAAATTGAGGATGCTGGGTTGAAGAAGTTCGTTGCCGCAAAGTTTTCGGACTACAAAATGGTAGATAACAAGTTTGTTAATACCCAAGTCCAGGAATTGCAAGTGATTATTCACGATCTCCTTGCTGAAGGTATAAGTCGGACTAATTCTAATGTTGAAAGTAGTAATTTTAGTAGTTTTACTAACAAAAGTTTCATTGAAGGCCTTGTCATAAATGAAGCATTCCAAGTAGCACCGAAGACTGAGAAGTTGCCTCCTTTGTGGAAGGACTTCAAAAACTACTTGAAACACAAACACAAGGAGATGTCCCTTGAAGATCTCATTGTTCGATTGAGAATCGAAGAGGACAACAAAGCTGCTGAAAAGAGAGGTCGTGGAAACTCAACAATAATGGGAGCAAACATTGTTGAGGATACTTCTCAAAATAAGAGAAAGAGGAAGCAGGCTTCTGGACCGAAAAGTAACCCAAGCAAGAAGTGGTTCAGTGGAAACTGCTACAACTGTAGGAAAGCTGGACACAAATCTACATAATGTCGTGCTCCGAAGAAAGATAAGAAGAAGGGTCAAGCAAACATGGTTGAAAAGCATGAAGATGTTGATGACTTGTGTGCTATGCTTTCTGAATGCAACCTGGTAGGCAATCCTAAGGAGTCGTGGATTGATTCTGGAGCCACTCCCCATGTTTGTGCTGTTAGAGAAGATTTTGCTACATATGCTCCTATTAGACCCGAAGAGACGCTTTCTATGGGAAATGATGCAACGACCAAGATTGAAGGATGTGGAAAGATATTTCTTAAAATGACTTCTGCAAAGTGGTGACTTTGAACAACGTCCTTCATGTTCCCGAGATTAGGAAGAACTTAGTCCTTATACTTCTTGTTAAGAATGATTTTAAGTGTGTTTTTGTATGTGATAAGGTTGTAATAAGTAAGAACGAAATGTTTGTAGGAAAAGGTTACCCCACTGAGGGCCTTTTCAAGCTGAATGTAATGGTTGTTGAGAATAATAATAAACTTTCAGCTTCCTCTTACTTACTTGAGTCAAATGAATTATAGCATATACATTTCGGTCATGTCAATTATAAAACCTTGCGGAAAATAATTAATTTGGAAGTATTGCCCAAGTTTGAATGGGACAAATCAAAATGTCAAGTATGTGTGGAATCTAAGTATGTTAAACATCCTTATAAGTCGGTTGATTCAAATCCTTTAGACTTAATTCACACAGATATTTGCGACATGAAGTCAATATCATCTCGCGGTGGAAATTATTTATGATAGTACTCGATATTGCTATGTTTACTTTCTTAATAGTAAAGATGAAGCAATAGACGCATTCAAGCAATACAAAAATGAAGTTGAAATACAACTTAACAAGAAAATCAAAATGATAAGAAGTGATACGGGTGGTGAATATGAATCTCCTTTTGAAGAAACATGTTTATAATATGGAATTATTCATCAAACAACGGCCCCTTACACGCCCTAATCTAATGGGATTGCGGAAAGAAAGAATCGTTCATTAAAAGAGATGATGAATTCATTGTTAATAAGTTCTGGTTTGCCACAGAACTTGTGGGGGAAGCCGTTCTTACGGATAACCGGATACTAAATCGAGTACCCCATGCAAAACACAATCTATTCCATATGAAAAATAGAAAGGAAGGAAACCCAACTACAATTATTTTAAAGTGTGGAGGTGTTTGGAAAAAAATGCAAGTTCCTAAACCCAAAAGGGTAAAAGTAGGACCGAAAACCGTTGATTGTGTTTTCATAGGATATGTGACCAATATTAAGCATATCGATTTCTGGTTCATAAATCAGAAAATCCCGACATTTATAATAATACGGTTATAGAATCAGATAATACTGAGTTTTTTGAAAATATATATCCGTATAAAAAGAAACGTGAGTCGATTGGTGGAAGGATCTAAACGACCTCAGGAAGAAACAAAATAAAGTACATTTAATCAGGAGGATCCAAGACGTAGTAAACGTCGAAGAACGTCTACGTCATTTGGACCAGATTTTGTGACTTTCTTATTGGAGAATGAGCCTCAAACATTTAAAGAAGCTATGTCCTCTTCGGAATCATTGTTTTGGAAAGAGGCATTCAATAGTGAAATAGAATCCATATTGAACAACCATAAATGGGAATTGGTTTATCTTCCTCCTGGAAATAAATCGTTGGGTTCTAAATGGATCTTTAAGAGGAAAATGAAAGATGATGGAACTATTAAAAAATATAAGGCAAGACATGTGGTCAATGGTTATAGACAACGAGAAGGTCTTGACTATTTTGATACATACTCTTCAGTTACAAGACTTACGTCCATACGAATGTTAGTAGCATTAACTGCAGTTTATGGTCTTGAAATTCATCAAATAANACAACCTGAAGGGTTTGTGGTTCCAGGTAAAGAAAAGAAGGTATGTAGACTTGTTAAGTCCCTTTACGAACTAAAACAAGCACCCAAACAATGACATGTGAAATTTGACCAAACAATATTGTCAAATGGTTTTAAGATAAATGAATGTGATAAATATGTGTACATTAAAAATGTTCCAAATCATATAGTCATTGTTTGCTTATATGTGGATGATATGCTGATAATGAGTAATGACATTGCCAACATAAATGCGACTAAGCGTATGCTAACTGCAAGTTTGATATGAAGGACTTGGGAGTTGCTGATTTAATTCTGGGAATTAAGATCCATAAGACTCCTCAAGGTATGGCATTGTCACAATCTCATTATATTAAGACAGTACTTGAAAAATTCAAGCACTTAGAGTTTAAAGTTGCAAAGACCCCAATAGACGTGAATCTTGCATTATGAAAGAACAAAGGCCAAAGCATATCACAATTGGATTATGCTCGTATTTTGGGATACTTAATGTACATCATGAATTGTACACGACCATATATAACTTGTGCTATAAGTAAATTAAATCGATACACGAGCAATCCAGGTCAATCTCATTGGTGTAACGACCCGACCGGTCGTTCCGTAGAATTTGCACAGTTATTACTATTTTTGCCTTGTCGTGCATTATTTATACTAGTTATGATGTGTTGGATTTGGCTGGTTCGGGTTCGGAAAGGTTGTAGTGAGAATTGAAACACTTAGTCTCTTAAAGTAACCTTATAGTTGGAAAAGTCAATTAGGAGTTGACTTCTTGGTAAACGATCTCGGAATGCTGATTTTATGGCTCGAGTAGCTTCTTTAGGTTATTTGGGACTTAGGAGTGTGTTCGGAATGTAGTTTGGAGGTCCGGCATAGAATTAGGCTTGAATTGACGAAAGTTAGTTTTTGGCGATTTCCAGTCAGCAGTGGAAAATAGGCTAGCAGGGTCAGAATGGAATTCCGGAAGTTGGAACAAGTTTGTAGTGTCATTTTGTATGTGTGTGCAAAATTTTAGGTCAATCAGATGTGTTTTGGATGGTTTCGACATCTTTGGCGAAATTTAGAAGTTTCAAAGTTCATAGGCTTGAATTCGAGGTGAATTTAGTGTTTTGATGTTATTTTGGGTGTTTCGAGGTTGCGACTAAGTCCGGATGATCATTTATGACTTGTTGGTATTTTGGGTTAGGGTCTCGAGGGGTTCGGGATTGATTTCGGAGGGTTAGCAGAGGTTTGGACTTGGAATTTACAGCAAAATAGCTGCTGGTGTCATTTTGCTGGTGTGACCGCACCTGCGGATGGGGAACCACAGGTGCGGGCCCGCAGAAGTGGACAGGACTCCGCAAAAGCGAAAATTGGCTGGCTCAACAAGGGACCGCAGATGCGTACGTGTGACCGCACCTGCGGAGTCGCAGGTGCGGAAACTGGACGTTGAGTGAATTCTCGCAGGTGCGCACCTGAGACCACAGGTGCGATATTTTGGTCGCAGGTGCAAAATCCCTGGGCAAAACCTATATAAAGGGGCCTTAGCGAATTTTGGTCTTTCTTTCACCATTTTCATACGGGTTTGAAGCTTTTGAAGGGTTTTTGAAGAGAGAAATCGATAGTTCTTCATTGAGGTAAGGTTTTTGGACTCTAAACTCGTTTATATGTGATAAATGTCTGATTAATGGTGAAAATTTGTGGAAAATCAGTGTAAAAATGGGTAATTAGGGCTTTGAGATTAAGAGACCTTAAAATGAGAATTTGAGGGGTCATTTGAACTCCAATTTTGGTGTTCTTGGTATGTATGGACTCGTAGGAGGATGAGGATTCTTGTGGTGTAAATTTTATCGGATTCCGAGATGTAGGCCCGGGGGTCGGGTTTGGCCAATTTCGGGATTTTTGGATAATTTTGATAAATTCCGATAGGGTTTTGTTTCTTGGCATATTATAATGGTGTAAAACTGATTTTTGGTAGATTTGGAGCACTCGGAGGCCGAATCTAAAGGCAAGGGCACTGCGGAGTAGTATTTCAGCCGGTTTTGAGGTAAGTAACGCTTCCAAACTTGGATATGAGGGTTCGAAACCCCAAATTACCTGATATATGATCTTAATTAAGGTGATGTGCATGCCAAGTGACGGGCGTGCGGTGCACACCGAATGTTTGTGGCTTGGCTCATCCCATGGCACTGCCTAATGGTTATTTCGAGATGATATTTGTACTGTGAAGGTTGTAATTACTGTGAACATATTAGAAATCATGTCAAGTATAAATTCTAAGGCTTCACGCCCAACATTTTAAGACCTGAGTGGTCAGTTATTGTTGTCTCTATTTGTGACTATGTGTTTCCATGTACTCAGTCCTGTTATAGCATATGTTTCATGACTCAGTCTCAGTATTTGTTAGTATACATACATGTATCATTGTTTTGGGTTGATTCTTATATCTGTGAGCCATGTAAGTGAGACTGGAAAGTATTGACAGAGTGAGGCCGAGAGCCTGATATTGAGACAGTTATGAGATCGGACTGCACACCTCATCGGTCCTCGAATCATCCGTTCGTTGGCTTGATATAGCGCTTGGTCTTATAGGAGCCCCTCCGGAGTCTTGACACCCCCAGTGAGCGCACGGATATTGAGGGATGGATCTTCCTTGGGCATGTATCTTGTCTGAAGTTACTGATATAGTGAGGGATGGATCGTCCCTGGACATGGATTTTGTCCAAGTGATGTGTTCTGGAGATGGATCTTCTCCGTGGGGATGGATTGGCTTTTTCCTCAATACTGAGTGACTATGTCACTTGTGTTACATATAATCCGGGATGGACTTTCCCTGGGCCTGAGATCCATTTACAGTACTGTGTGGACTTCCTTGTGAGAGATTTGGATACTGTGTACATTTCCATTCTGTTTCTCATGATCATATACTGGCATGTAGATCGTACGGGCATACTTGGTGCATTTGTTTATTTTCATATAAATTGTTGTCATGTCTAATTTTGTACACTGTTATTTATAACTTCGAAGGTTTAGTCCGTCACTACCTCTCAGCCCGTAAGTTGGATTCGTTACTTACTGAGTTGGTGTACTCACTTTACCCTCTGCACCCTGTGTGCAGATCCAGGTACTTCGGAACCCAGGATTGGTCATTGAGCATCGGTCAGAGTTCCATCAGTGTCGTCGAGGTAGCAGCTGGCGACCGTGACCTCGTCTTCTCTTTCTTATTCTACCTGTTGTTCTTTATTTTTGGAGACTATGTTGTCCATTCCTGCTTTTCTTCACTTTATGTTATAGTAGCTCATGACTGAGTGACACTGGATCCGGGGTTGGAGATTTTAAATTTTGTTTCAGATATTGTTTCAAACTTCAGATTATTATTATTATTATCAGCAAATTTCGTTTAAAATTGTATTTTACTGGAAATGGTATTTAGCTTAGATAAAATGGGTGGCTTGCCTGGTTCCACGACAGGCGCCATCACGACTCCGAAATTGGGTCGTGACAATTGGATGGCAATGAAACAAGTTTTGGGACATTTAGAGCATACCCAGGACTTTGCTTTGCACTACATTAAATATCCTGCGGTGATTGAGGGATACTGTGATGCAAATTGAATCATCAGTTCAACTGATTCTAAGTCCACAAGTGGATATGTATTCATTATTGGTGGAGGAGCAGTATCTTGAAAGTCGTCCAAATAAACTTGTATCGCCGGCTCTACAATGGAGGCTGAATTCATAGCCTTAGATAAAGCCGGTGAAGAAGCTGAATGGCTCCGAAATTTCTTGGAAGACATTTTATTTTTGCCCAAACTGTTGGCACCAATATGCATACATTGCGATAATCAAGCGGCAATTGGAAGGGCTATGAGCGTTATGAATAACGGTAAATCTCGTCATATACGGCGAAGACATAAAACCGTTAGGCAATTACTCTCGAGAGGAATTATCACGATTGACTATGTAAAGTCAAGTGATAATGTGTCGGATCCACTTACAAAAGGCCTAACTAGAGAGGTAGTTGAGAAATCATCAAGGGGAATGGGACTATGGCCGAGAACAAGTCATTATGGCGGTAACTCTACCTAGAAGACCGGAGATCCCAAGATCTAGGTTCAAGGAGATCAAACAAAGTCATTAATGACGGTTCAACATTGTCAACTAAAATTTTGGTCCATTCTCGTGATGAGACAATGTTCAGTACAAAGGATAAAGCATTAAGGCTTTTTAATGATTCTAAATTTGATACAGGGTATATTAAATAGTGTATCTACGGGATGACACGTTTAGGAATCACCAATATAAGTGTGAAGTGTTAGCCGCTTCAAGGAGAATTTGTAAGGCCAGTTCTCTACGCAGTTATGAAACCAGGCAGTGTTCATGGCTGATACGAACAAAACAATGAGAACCAAATATGGTTAAGGGTTGGTTGTGTGACTTATATTTGTCTAGGTATACACCAAAGTTCGACGGTTCAAAGATATCAAATACACCGATTGACCGAGTATATCCGACATAAGTTCACTACGGAAAGTTCAAAAGGAAACCTACTTATCCAGATGCAATTAATCCTTGCTTGCGAATCACACAGTTTTTCATGCATATTTTTGTGATATAGCCGTTCCCCATTCATGTGGGGAATTTTTGGGTTATTAAGCCTAATGTAGCTTAAAAGGGGGTGAATGAGAAATGAAGGGAAAATGAAATATTTGAGTTTCATTTGAGATTCTCTCCTTGATGAAGGGACATTGTCCCATATTGGAAGAGGAAGAGGCTTTTAATGGGTATATAAGAAATTGCTCTTCTTCTAGCTCTTAAAGAGTTGAGAAGAAGGCAAGCCTCGCGCCATCATCGCTCGCTCGCTCGGCTCGGCTTCGGATTTGGTCAAATGATCGATTGATTGATTTTTTGGACCAAACTTATTTGTTAATAGTAAATATTAACAGAAATGTTGTTATTAAATATCCGTTTTAATAGAAAAATATTAATATTAAATCCAACAATATTAATATTAAATCCAATTCGGTTATTTGTTTTCCGTTTTTCAGTTTTGAAACTGAAAATTAACCTCCCTCTTCAATTCCCCCGTTTTATTGTTGAGTAAATAGTCATTTATGTTATGGCATTTATGCTACGATCGTTTTGCATAAACAACCATTCTGAAGAGTTGCACCTCTTCTGATTTCAGCCCAACATTGGCTATAAATACAAGTCTATTTTCTCAGATTTTTCATACGAATTTCTGAGTTCTCCTCCTTCCTTCTGCATATTTTTAACTTCAAAAAAAGCAACAGTAAGTGTGATTTGCTACCGAACTTTGTGTTCACTGAAACACTAGGGTTTGAAGTACCACTACACCAGTGTGTAATACGTCCTATCCTGGGAGGAAATAATCCATAATCTTGGGTACTAGGAGGGAATTAAATTTCTTAAGGAAACACTCTCGGATTAACTTTTGTTTCATTTATATTTCTATTTATGTTATTTTATTTTCTCCAGAATTATTTTACAAATACATTATAATAACAGTTTTTTGGTTATTTAGTGAGTTTGAAAATGAAAAGGTTCAAATGCAAACAAACGAGAAGTTTTAAAGGTTACCACCAAAGGATGTGGTGCAGTGAATGTGACTGCTCCTCTGTTAACCAGAGGTCTCGAGTTCGAGCCCTGGGTATAGAAAAATCCTTGGTAGGGAGCGCTTCCTCCCAATGGGGTCCTACACGGCACGAATCCGGATATAACCGGACTTCAATGCGGATACCAGACACTGGGTGGGAAACAAAAAAAAAAGTTTTAAAGGTTTACAATTTTCTCAACTGACAAAAGAAATTTAAATTTAAGTAATATTTGATTGAATATAGGTAATTTTATTTTATATTACAATTTAATTTTACGAGGCTATCAAATATCATAGTCTAACTATTTTTACATGAACAACTTCTTTTATGGTGTTCAATTTGATCAGATACATCTCGAATGAAAATCATATTTGGAACAGATTTAATATTGACCAAAGTAATAATTTCTAATTACATGCGTATCAAACTTTAGCGGAATCTTCTGATGCACAAAATGCATCCACATGTGTACTTAAGCGGATTCGAACCAAAATGCTACATATAATGGTACAAGTAATGAAGCTACATTGCAACAATAATTTTTTTATGTGATAATGAAAAGAAGTTACATCTGTGACATATTAATTATATATTTCGGAAATACGATTTATTAGTATATTTCATAAATGCAATTTGTATGTTGGATTTCTTAGTTAATACTCATGCTAATTAATGGGAGTAGGACTATTTGTACCGAAATCGAACAGAAGAAAATGATGGATTATTATACATTGCGGAAGCAATCTCAGTATCAAAATCACATGTAATCTAAATAACTAGCATAAACGAGATTTTACGGGTTACCTTTTGAAGCGTGAACATATCTCTTCTTTCTCGTGAGCCTTCAATTCCATAACTTCTTAATGGAATCTCCACCACCCGCACAATCGTGATCCTCGAACGTTCTACGGTCTTCTACTGTGTTACCCAAATAATACCCGAAAATAGCAATTTTGTGTGGGCAAAATTTCTAGGAAAATATGCTGAAATTTTCGGCCACCATGGCTGAAATTTTCGGCCACAAAGTAACCTTCTCTAGGTGGAAAACCTTATGTCTTTATAGCATAAGTTTTAAGGGTTAAAACCCTTTTCCAAAACCTGTTGGGTTTTCTTTTCCATCAGAAAAAGGATTCCTTTATTTCCTATTATTTAGGCACAGTAGGGACCACATAATTTAATTACGAATTATTCCACTAAAAATTCGTAATTGCACTTCTTATTCAATTTCGAAATTCATCCATTAAATATTATTTAACTCCCCATGTTAAGATTCAAATACTAATCAATTAAATTAAATTACTGACAATTTAATTTATTGATTATTTTGCTTTAGACTTTCGCTTAACTTATTTCATGTGTCGGATACAAAATTCACCGGCCGGGTTTACACATGAAAACTTATAAGCTTTCATAAAGGTGTATCATCAATCTGTAAATCGAGACATGGATTCCATCAACTAACTATTACTTAGCCAATGTACATTATTGTTATCCAATTTACCAGGCATATTGACCCATGAAAGAATCTCGTCTTTTTATAAATCAAAACAATAATAATATACAGAGCTAATAATAATTATATCAAGATTAAGAGTACAAGTACATTTAATGGCTAGAGAGTTTATTTTATTAAGTCAATATAAAATACTTATCTCTACTTGGTTCGTTCAATACGTACAAAATGTACTAGCATAAGAAGTTGGAATTAAACTATTCCCATAATCAAGATAAATTATATTTAATCTTGTGCTACAATCATCCATGATGGTTTTTTCAATTCCATCATTAGATTGTGAACTCAAACTTTATACTTATAAGAATCGATGATTTAATCTTCCGTGTATAAGCTAAACTCTATACACTAAATTATCTACTATATAAGTAAAGGACACATACGAATATATGATCTATTTAAAACTTTATTAAAATTGAATAAGCAATTGTTCCATAATAAATACTATATCCAAACCAAACTCATGGTTCATAGTATATATCCCAACAATCTCCCACTTAGACTTTTAACCATAACAATTATTAGAATATACTATGTCTAAATGCATGGTTAATAGTATATGCCCCAATAATCTCCCACTTAGACTTGTAACCATGCATCTACAACTTTCTCATGCATTCCTTTTACAAGACTATTAAAGTTTTCACAAAATAAGATTTTGTTAAAGAATCTTGCCAAGTTATGTCCGATGCAATCTTTGCCCAATAGTGCTTTGTCGTAACTATCTAGTTTGGTATTAAACTCTTCAGGGGGGTCATGTTACTGAAACTATCCCAAGAGTGTTCCCAAGAGTGTACACCAAATTATAATTTTCCTTAGTATTCTCTCACTACGACGAAGTACTACTAATATTACCTTCATTACCTTACGGCTTTGAAATATTAGCGACTTCTTACTATAGTGTTCACTGTTCAAACATCACTCCCACTCGATAAAAGCATGTCTTTAACGTTCTCCTACTACTTAAATGCAATGGAACGTCAATTCGGACATGTGGGTTTTGATGTTCTTGAACATCTATTATTTCTTTGCGCAGTTCCTGTAAAATTGATTTACTTCTAGGAACATGGTTTATTAAACAGTCCTTATCTAGAAGTGCATTTGTTTTAACAATTGCCTTATTTTCTTTAGAACAATAAAATAAAACTCCATTCGTTTTCTTGGATATTCAATAAACATGCACCTATCCATTCTTAGTTCTAACTTACATATCCGATTTCCCTTTCAACACATATGCAGGACAATCCTATATCTGAACATGCCACTGACTGAGATTACATTCAGTCCACAGTTCTATAGATGTCCTAGGTACTAACTTTGAAGGAACTAATTCAGAATGTAATTTGCAGTTTCTAGGAAATATTCCAAAATCGATTAAGGTAAATCTAAATAACACATCATTAATCTATCCATGTACAAAAAAAGATTATTTCTTCTTTCTACTACACTACTCAATTATGGAGTTTACGGTGTAGTCCATTGAGATGTAATCCCTTATTTCGATAAGTAACAAAAGAACTCTTTAGAGAAGTGCTCGCCACTACAATCAAATTGCAGTAACTTAATATATTTCCTTGGTGCTTCTCCGTTCCAAGTCTTAAAACCCTTGAATTACTCAAATCATTAAGACTTATTGTGCATCAAATAAATATATTAATATCTCTTACGAGTATGTTCATTTAACCATACAAATCAGAAGGGATTCATTCCAGTTTATCACTAGCTTTATTTCCTTTTGAAGGGAAACATCCTTTAGTCAAATTTCTTTCTAAACAGGATCCACAAGTTGGCAGTGCCTATATTTTCAATGAACTTTTAAGGTTCATTCTTGACCAACTTGATATCCTATCCAGATTCATATGACTTAGACAAAGGTGCACATATAACTTTTACTCAATAATGAAGAACATATTCTCTTATGAGATAGAATAAAATTGTTCTGTTCATGAGAGACATTAATATACAATAATAAGATCATGCATTCATGTACCACAAGAGATAAAATATTTATCAAGCTCAATAACTCAAGAGTTATTCGAAACTTAAAAGAAATATCCATCTCTTATTTTACCTAGAAACCGGAATTAAATTCATTCTAAAAAAAGGTACAAATATTGCATCTTTTAGATTAATGCCTTGTCACTATCAAAAGAATATTTTAACAATTAATTTGACAAATCGCATAAAGTCATAATGGAGTTGAGATAAAACATTAAATAGATCATAATAAGTGTAAACACTGAAGGATAAAATTCAGATTGCATTCAATATTTATATGCATACATGCATCTTGAATAATAAGTTTCGATGGGAAAAGAATCATTCATCCAAAGCATATTATATAATTCAAGAATTATACAATCCAGAAAGAAATAGAACCGGCTAAGATGGAGAGCATACTATTATTTTCAGACAATTGTATATAACCATTTAGTACTAAAATTTCAAACACACTACACATATATGTATTCATGCATCTTGAATAGCAATTTCGATGGGAAAAGAACTACTCATGCAACATACATATGTAATGCCAGATTGTTCAGTCAAATAAATTAAAACAGACCCAACTCAGATGGAGAGTATACTGTTAATTTAAGTCAAGTGAATATTTTTCGTAATCTGTATTGTTGTAAAATAAACTAAAAAATACTAAACTTTCTGAAAAAATACAGAAACAGAAAGTTAGTAGAACAAGAACGTCAAAAATGAATTCTGAAAACAGTGTAGGAAAAAATCGAGCCCACTGAATACACAGTGTGTCCTTAAGGAAATTATTCCCCTCAAGTACTCGAGGTTTTGGAATATATCCTCCCAGGATAGAACGATTTAACTCACCGGAGTGTTGGTACGAAAAACGCCGGTGAATAACGAACCACTCAAAGGCTGTAAAACACACTAGAATATTTAGTGCAGAAGAAGAAGAAGAAGAAGAAGATCAGAAAATTTTAGTAAGTTAAAATTCTGGGATTCAAGGTGTATTTATAGCCAATTTCGTATTGTTTCTGAAAAGATTTTGCAACCTTTCAGAACAGTCATAGATGTTGGAACATGTGTGAATCCTTTCAGAACAGCCATAGCTGCTTTGAACAGGTATGAATATTACGAGAAATTTAAAAATGGATTTAAAATAATCCGGGAAAGAAAATGGGCCGACCGGGTTGCGGGTCATTCCGGATTTGAAAATTTTCCATTAATTAATTAATTAAATAATTTGAAAATATTTTTTTCCAAAAAGATTAATCAATCAATCATTGACCAAATCCGAATCCGAATCCGAAGCCGAAGCCGAGCCGAGCGAGCGACGACGACATCGCGAGGCTTGCCTTCTTCTCAACTCTTTAAGAGCTAGAAGAAGAGCTTCTCTATATATACACATATATTTTCTTTCCTTCTTCCAATGAGGGAAAAAGTGCACTAATTCAAAATTTCACTTTTTCTTCCATTTCTTTTCCCACCGTTTTCCATTCATTCTTTTTAAGCTACACCAAGCTTAAAATTAAGCTAGACTAAGATTAAAATTAAGCTACACTAAGCTTAAAGACCAATAATCCTCCACATGAATGGGGAATGGCTATAAAATAAAGGAATGCACGGACGTGTGTGTGTTTTACATGCAAGAATTAATAGCATCTGGATAAGTAGGTTTCCCTTTGAACTTTCCGTAGTGAACTTATATCGGATATACTCGGTCAATCGGTAGATTTGATATCTTTGAACCGTCGAGATTTGTTGTATACCTAGACAACATAAGTCACACAATCAATCCTTAACCATCTATGGTTCTCACGGTTGTGTTCGTTTCAGCCATGAACACCGCCTGGTTTCATGAGTGCTTAGAGAATGGGCCTTTACTTTCATTACCCTTGAAACGGATTACACTTCACACTCACATAGGTCATTCCTAAACGTGTAATCCTAAAGACACACTATCTGGTCATATCTTGCCAGACTTAGCAAATCATTAAAAAGCTTTAAGCTTTATTGACTCATCAAAAAGCCTTAATGCTTTACCTTTATTTCTGAACATTGTCTTCATCACGAGAATGGGTTGAGTTATTTGACAATGTTGAACCGTCATTCATAACTTTGTTTGATCTCTTTGAACCTAGCTCTTGGGATCTCCAGTCTGCTAGGTAGAGTTACCGCCATGATAACTTGTCCTAGGCCTTAACTCCATTCCCTTTGATGATCTTTCAATTGCCTCTCTAGATAGGCCTTTTGTGAGTGGATCTGACACGTTATCTCTTGACTTTACGTAGTCAATTGTGATAACACCACTAATGTAACGACCCGGTCCATCGTTACGTAGAACCTACATTATAACTGCTGTTATTGACTTGTCATAGGTTGGTTATACTGTTATTGATGTGTTAGAGTTGGTAGGCTTGAAATCGGAATGGTTGTAGTGAGAGTTTAGTCGCTTAGTCTTTAAAAATAGCCCTATAGTTGAAAAAGTCAATTGAGAGTTGACTTATCGGGAAATGACCTCTAAATACGGATTTTATGGCTCGGATAGCTTCGTTAGGTGATTCGGGACTTAGGAGTGTGTTCGGAATATTTTTGTGATGTTCGGTGTAGAACTCGGCTTGAATTGGCGAAAGTTAGTTTTTGGTAATTTCTCAGTGGAAAATAGGCTATCGGAGTCGGAATGGAATTCCGGAAGTTGGAACAGGTTCGTAATTTCATTTTGGATATGTCTGCAAAATTGCAGGTCAATCGGAGTTGTTTTGGATAGTTTCGGCATCGTTGGAGGATTTTAGAAATTTCAAAGTTCTTAGGCTTGAATTTGGTGTGATCTTGGTGTTTTGATGTTATTTTTAGTGTTTGGGGAGTGCAACTAAGTTTGAATGATCATATATGAGGTGTTGGTTTGTTTGGTTGGGGTCCCGAGGGGCTCGGGATGGTTTTGAGTGGTTAACAGGGAGTTTGGAGTGTTTGTGTTGCTGCTGAAGTTGCTGGTGCTGGTATAACCGCACCTACGGATGGGTCATCGCACGTGCTGGCCCGCAGGAGTGGAAGGAGGCTCCGTAAGTGCGAGATTTGGCCAGCCAGGGAAGAGGTCGCAAATGCGGATAATGGGCCGCACCAGCGAAGTCGCAGGTGCGGTTGTTTTTACCACAGGTGCGGTCCCGCAGGTGCGAGACATTGGCCGCAAGTGCGGAACCCCTGGGCAAAAAGTATAAATTAAAATCCTCCGCGACCATTAGACCTTTTAACACCATCTTTGAACGGGAAGAAGCTCTTGAGGCGATTTTTAAAGAGGGAAATCAGTGTTCTTCGTGGATGTAAGTGTTTTGATCATTAAAACTCGTTTATGGGTGATTATAGAACACAATCTCAGCAATTAATTCATGAAAAATCAGTAGAAAGAGGAGGTTTAGGGCTTGAGATTTATGAGACCTTTAGGGATTGATTTGAGGGGTCAAACGAACTCCGATTTTAGTGTTCTTTATATGTACGGACTCGTGAGATGATGAAGAACAGTTTGGTATAAAAAACTTTGAGCTTCGGGATGCGGGCCCGGGGGTCGGGTTTTGACTAATTTCGAATTTTGAGCTAAATTTGGTACTTTTCAATTGGAATTCATTCCTTAAGCATAATTTGATGATAAAAATCTGAACTTGGTAGATTTGGAGCACTCAGAGGCCGGATTTAGAGGCAAAGGCACTGCAGAATAGTATTTTAGCCGGTTTTGAGGTAAGTAACATTTTCAAACTTGGTTCTGAGGGTTCGAAACCCCGAGCTAAATGTTTTATGACTATTGTTGAGGTGACGCATATGCCAAGTGACGGGCGTGAGGGCGTGCACCGAGTAATTGTGGCCTGGCTTATCCCATGGCACCACTTAGTGATCATTCCATGACGATATCCGTGCTTCTATTAATGTGGTAATTGTTAACATGTTAGAAATCATGTTAAGTATAAATGCTACTTCACGCCGAAAATGCTGAGACCCGAGTGGTCGTATATTACTGTCTCATGTTGTGATTATTTGATGTCATACTCAGTCATGTTATAGCATATCACTTCATATCTCAGTCTCAGTATTGTTAATTACATGCACACTTATCATTGTTTCGGGCTGATGGAGGCATTTGTGATCCATGTGAGTGAGACTGAAGAGTAATGACTGAGTGAGGCCGAGAGCTTGTTTTTGAGACAGTTATGAGATCGGACTGCACACCGCAGCGATATTAAATCATGCCTTCGTTGACTTGATGTGGCGCTTGGGCCACTAGGGCCCCTCCGGAGTCTTTACACCCCCGGTGAGCGCATTGATATTGAGGGATGGATTTTTCCTGGGCGTGGATCGTGCCCGAAGTGGATGTTTTGTGAGGGTGGATCGTCCCTGGACATGGATCTTGTCCGAGTGTTGTATTCCGGAGATGGACTTTCTTCGTGGGGCTGGATTGGCCTTTTTCCTCAGTACAGAGTGACTACGGTCACCGGTGTTTATGCATAATCCGGGATGGAACTTCCCTGGGTCTGAGAGCCATATATAGTATTGAGTGGACTTCTGTGGGAGAGCTGTTAGCACTATGTGCATATCCACACTGGTTTCATACATATATTTTATGATGGCATGTAGAGTATACTGGCATACTTGGCATCTTTACTCATCCTGATAAACTGTTAGCATGTCTAAATTCTGTATATTGTTATTGTAAAATATTGAGGTTTTGTCTGTCACTACTTCTCAGCCTATAGTTTGGGTTCGTTACTTCTGAGTTGGTGTACTCACGTTACCCCTACACCTTGTGTGCAGATTCAGGTACACCGGGACCTGGTAGTGGATACGCTTCTTCATTGGAGTTGTCGAGGTAGCAGCTGGCGATCACGACCTCGTCCTCTCTTCCTTATTCCACCTATTGCACTTATTTTGAGACTATGTTGTCTATTTCTTCATTCTTTATTTTTTTTATGTAGCAGCTCATGATTGAGTGACATCGGATCCAGGGTTGGAGGTTTAAATTTTGTTTTCAAATTTTGTTTTTAAAACTTCAGATTCTTAGTATTATTAATATATTCGTTTAAAATCGCATTTTTATTGGAAATTTGATTTAGCTTAGTTAAAAAGGGAGGCTTGCTTGGTTCCACGACAGCTGCCATCACGACTCCGAAATTGGGTCATGATAACTAGAGAGTAGTTGTCTAACGGTATTATGTCTCCGTCGTATATGATGAGATTTTCCGTTATACATAACGTTCCCTGCCCTGCCTATTGTCGCTTGACTATCACAATGTATACAAATAGGTGCCAAAGGTTTGGGCCAAAATGAAATATCTTCCAAGAAATTCCAGAGCCATTCAGCTTCTTCACCGGCCTTATCTAAAGCTATGAATTCAGAT
>ML418223.1:91553-107314 GCA_005239525.1 Nicotiana knightiana | reverse complement strand
GTACATTTCATTCTTGCTTACAACAACTTTATCAGAAACAAATACACATTTGAATCCATTCTTCACTAGTAAAGAAGTAGAAACTAAATTCTTCCTAATAGTAGGAACATGAAGAACGTTGTTGAGCGTTAACACCTTGCCGGAAGTCATCTTTAGGAAAATCTTCTCATAACCTTCAATCTTGGCTGTTGAGTTATTTCCCATGGAAATCTCTTCTTCGGGACCAGCAGTAGAGTAAGTCGCAAATGCTTCTTTGACAGCACAAACATGTCGAGTGGCTCCGGAGTCAATCCACCACTCCTTCGGATTTCCAACTAAGTTGCATTCCGAAAGCATTGCACAAAGATCATCAATGTCATCATTCTTCTCCACTATGTTGGCCTGTCCCTTCTTCTTATCCTTTCTCGGGAAACGACAATCAGGGGCTTTGTGACCAACTCTTCCACAATTGTGGCAGTTGCCCTTGAATTTCTTTTTGTTCTGCTCCTTAGTCTGTCCAGAAGATCTCTTCCTCTTCTTACTTTTTGGAGCAGTTTCTTCAACGATATTAGCTCCCATGATCGTTGAATTTCCACGAGACTTCTTCTCGGCTGTTTTGTTGTCTTCCTCAATCTTGAGACGAATCACAAGATCTTCCAATTTCATTTCTTTGCGCTTGTACTTGAGATAGTTCTTGAAATCTCTCCTCGAAGGAGGCAACTTTTCAATCATTGCAACCACTTGAAATGCTTCATTCACGATCATACCTTCAGCAATAAGGTCAAAAAATAAGTTGAAGTTCCTGAACTTGGGTTCCCACAGTTTTGCTATCTATCATTTTATAGTCTATAAACTTGGAAACCACGAGCTTCTTCAAGCATGTATCTTTTGTCTTGTACTTCTTCTCAAGTGCGTCCCATAATTCTTTCGAAGCATTTATCGCACTGTACACATTGTACAAGTCATCCTCTAAAGCACTTAAAATATAGCTTTTGCAAAGAAAATCTGTCTGCTTCCACGCTTCAATAATCATGAACTTTTCATTGTCTGGCATGTCCGCAGCAGGCACTGGAGGCTCTTCACTAGTGAATTTCTGCATACCAAGTGTGGTAAGCCAGAAGAACACCCGTTGCTTCCATCCTTTGAAGTTGGCTCCAGAAAATTTCCCCGGCTTTTCTGCCGGTGGAACAACAGTCCGGCTTGACGAGACTATCGTCGTTGCGCAGTAGTCGCAGAAGAATTTCCGTTATCAATTGCCATTTCTCACTGTCAACAACAGAAGAGTTCAATCAAAACAGTAAACAATACTGTAATTAACGATAAACAGTATGTATAATAAATAAAAATCGAAGTTTTTATATACTGTTTCACTAAAAATGATGAAGTTTTTATGTTCTTCAAATCGTTTTTCTGAATTTCAAAACTCTGATGAAGTTTTTATATCTTCAAATCAGAATAATAAAATTCAGACGGAGTAGAAAACACAAAGGTTTTTAATCTCCACAACAAAATACAAAATATAATAAAAATCTAATTTTCTTAAGATTGTTCGTAATCTGTATTGCTGTAAAATAAACTAAAAAACACTAAACTTTCTGAAAAAAATACAGAAACAGAAAGTTAGTAGAACAAGAACGTCAAAAATGAATTCTGAAAACAGTGTAGGAAAAAATCGAGCCCACTGAATACACAGTGTGTCCTTAAGGAAATTATTCCCCTCAACTACCCGAGGTTTTGGAATATATCCTCCCAGGATAGAACGATTTAACTCACCGGAGTGTTGGTACCAAAAACGCCGGTGAAAAACGAACCCCTCAAAGGCTGTTAAACACACTGGAATATTTTGTGCAGAAGAAGAAGAAGAAGATCAGAAAATTTTAGTAAGTTAAAATTCTGGGATTCAAGGTATATTTATAGCCAATTTCATACTGTTTCTGAAAAGGTTTTGCAACCTTTCAGAGCAGCTATAGCTGTTGGAACATGTGTGAATCCTTTCAGAACAGCCATAGCCATTTTGAACAGGTATGAATATTGCGGAAAATTTAAAAATGGATTTAAAATAATCCGGGAAAGAAAAGGGGTCGGACGAGACCGGGTCGCGGGTCATTCCGGATGAAACTTTTCCATTAATCAATTAAATAATTTGTAAAGAATTTTGTCCAAAAATATTAATCAATCAATTGTTGCCCAAATCCGAAGCCGAGTCGAGCGAGCGAGCGACGACGAAGGTGCGAGGCTTGCCTTCTTCTCAACTCTTTAAGAGCTAGACGAAGAGCTTCTCTATATATACACATAGATTTTCTTTCCTTATTCCAATGAGGGACAAAGTGCACTAATTCAAAATTTCACTTCCCTCCATTTCTTTTCCCACCATTTTCCATTCATTCTCTTTAAGTTACACCAAGCTTAAAATTAAGCTAGACTAAACTTAAAATTAAGCTACACTAAGCTTAAAGACCAACGAACATCATTTTTAATAGATCTAGTTCCATTGATCCAACATGTATACCCAGATAGAGAGTAAGTACATGATATAAATTACTAGTATTTCACCTAGTGAGCTTAGAATAAATTTATCTGATATGGAGGAAGACCTAAAGTCAACGCATAAATTTATTACTCACTTAAAATTAATTGTGGAAGACCATAAAAACATATTTCTATCACCACATAATCATGATTGTACTTTAGTTACAAAATTGATTCAGCCCTTAAACTCAGATAGAGAGTTAATACAAGTTGTCAATAACTAGTAACTATACCCAGTGAGTTCATAATAAATTTATTCGATATGGAGGAAGACCTAATGTCAACGTGTAAATTTAATATCTCACTATAAATAAAAAATGGTGACCGTATGGGTTAATTCTTATCACCACTTTACCACAATCATAAATTTTTCTCTGAGGATTAAGTTCCATAATTAAAAAAAATGCTCAAAATCCTATTTAAACAATCTTAAAACGCTAAAATTAATATTTTTCACTATAGCAGTGAGTATTATTCATTGGGTTGTTTCTGATAAACCTACCAAATTTCAGATCAATCGGAGATCGTTAAAATCACAATCTCCAAAATTCCAACCAAATTTGGAAAATTACCATTTTAAGCATTTTTTTTCTTTTTAAGAATTTAAAATATGACCTACATTATTATCATATACCAATTCATGGCAAATCAACGTGTGTTATCATGTTTCAGATTAGACATAAATAAAATGATAGAAAGAATGACTTTCGTATGTAAATCACATTTTAATCTGCCAAACCTCCAAAAAACTCATTTAAACGATCCCGAATATTCACTGCATAGCAGTGAGTTCTTCTTAACTAATCGTTTCCAATGATCCTACCGAATTTCAGGTCATTCGGAGATCGTGAAATTCACGATCGCCAGAAACTAGACCAAATTCAAATAAATTATTTTTGGCATATTTAGGATTAAACTCATGTGATTTGCATTCTTGCTATATATCATATCAAGTTAAATCATCATGTTTCAGATTTAACACAAATATAGCCAATATATAAAGAATAACTTTTCATATTTATAACAAATTCAATTTAATAAGCTGCTTGAAAACCCATTTAAACGACCTCAAAAATGCCGAAAAACATAGCAGTGAGTTTTTCTCACTAGATCGTTTTCGATGAACCTACCAAGTTTCAGATCAATCGGAGTTTGTCAAATTCATGACCACCAGCCTGTAACCAAACTCGGAGAATAATCGTTTAAGCAGTTTCATGAATTAAAATAAATATGATATTTTTTTTCCATTCTTCTTGAAATTATACTATCAGCTCAAGGCATATATTATGTTCTTCCTACTTCTAGGATACATGATATCTCCTTTTAAATAAATTATCCTTTTTATTAAATATACAAGAACCTAAGATATTATATTTTCTCTCATTCGGTGAAAAACTTAATATCTCTTCTCATGGGTGGAGTTGGTCTCACTAGTACCCAAAGATAAAACTCTTTTTTTAGTTAAGAACCTCCACCACTAATGTAGATTTATCAAGGATAATTTTCACATGGTACATTAAGCAGATTTTAATGACTCAAATAAATAGACTATTTTGTGGATCCTACTTATTAATCATAATGCTCAATCCATGAACAGACACAATTTCACATGTACAAATTTATTAAGAATTTTTCATGAGTTCAAATAAACAAACCACTTTAGTGGTAACTATTTATTACTCTTAAAATTCTCAATTTACAAGTGATATGCATAGCTCATAAAATTATTTTATGGCAGAATATGGACCATAACTTAAGAGCCATATCAATAATGTGAAATTCATACGAAATACCGTCATATTTCACTTAATTACAACCTCCAACCAGAGAACAAAAATCTTCATCGAAAATCCAAAACTAGTAATCACGTAGGGCATGAAAACATAAACTAAAATTTGAGAAAATTTTCTTTATGCACAAATATGCCAAACGTTACAATCATTAGTCATTCAGGATATCAAATAGAGGATTTCACTTTCTTACAAAATAATTATATCATCACACAATATCAATTATACCTTGTAAGACCTAGTTAATAGAATCCTACACCTCTATTATTGAATTTAATACAACAACAATATGTCTATTTCCTAATAGCCAATGTGTAAACCTATTATATAACCAATATTTAATCATGGGGACCATGGGGAGTCACCCCCACCACCATTAAATTAAAAACGAATTAAAATTATTAAGAAATAATTTGCAGAAAATAGAAAAATGCCCAAAACATAGTCCAAACAACCTCAAAACGCCGAAAAACACCATGATTAACTGCAATGGCAGTAAGTTTTTCTCACCACGTTGTTTTCAATGGACCCACCAAATTTCAGCTCAATCGGAGTCCGTCAAGTTCGCTGACCTCCGAAAATACCGACTATTCGGTCAAAAACAGGTTTTACGTTTTTCTAGGGTTTACCCCAAAAAATTCAGATAATCTCAATCAAATATCAATAAGAAAATAGATATCTCATGATTACAAGAGTACTCCAAAATTTTTGCACAATTAATTCACAAAACAGTAGTGCAGTTTTTCGGAAAACCACATATACATGTAATTCAAAAACGTACATAAACGTGTTATTCATGTTTCATGAAAAACTTAGTTACTACTTAGATGTGAGTGGGCTCTGATACAAATTGATGGATTATTATACGCAGCGGAAACAATCCCAGTATCAAAATCACATGTAATCTAAACAACTAGCATAAATGAGGTTTCACGGGTTACCTCTTGAAGCGTGAACATATCCCTTCTTTCTCGTGAGCCTTCAATTCTATAACTTCTCAATGGAAGCTCCACCACCCCGCACAATCGTGATCCTCGAACGTTCCACGGTCTTCTATTGTGTTACCCAAATAATACCCGAAAATAGCAATTTCGTGTGGGCAAAATTTCTAGGAAAATATGCTGAAATATTCGGCCACCATTGCTGAAAATTTCAGCCACCAAGTGTAACATTCTCTAGGTGAAAAACCTTATGTATTTATAGCACAAGTTTTAAGGGTTAAAACCCTTTTCAAAACCTTTTGGATTTTCTTTTCCACCAGAAAATGATTGCTTTATTTCATATTATTTAGGCACAGTAGGGACCACATAATTTAATTAACAAGGCTCCAATTATGAAATTAATTTCTAATTTTCGAAATTAACATCTACCATAATTAATTACGAATTATTCCATTATAAATTCGTAATTGCACTCTTTATTCAATTTCGAAATTCATCCATTAAATCTTATTTAACTCCCCATGTTAAGATTCAGATACTAATCAATTAAATTAAATTACTGACAATTTAATTTATTGATTATTTCCTTTAGACTTTCGCTTAATTTATTTCATGTGTCGGATACAAAATCCACCGGTCGGGTTTACACATGAAAACTTATAAGCTTTCATAAAGATGTATCATCAATCTCTAAACCGAAACATGGATTCCATCAACTAACTATTATTTCGCCAATGTACATTATTATTATCCAATTTACCAGGCATATTGACCCATGAAAGAATCTCGCCTTTTTATAAATCAAAACAATAATAATATACACAGCTAATAATAATTATATCAAGATTAAGAGTATAAGTACATTTAATAGCTAGAGAATTTATTTTATTAAGTCAGTATAAAATACTTATCTCTACTTGGTCCGTTCAATACATACAAAATGTACTAGCACAAGAAGTTGGAATTAAACCATTCCCATAATCAAGATAAATTATATTTAATCTTGTGCTACAATCATCCATAATATTTTTTTCAATTCCATCATTAGATTGTGAACTCAAACTTTATACTTATAAGAATCGATGATTTAATCTTCCGTGTATAAGCTAAACTCTATACACTAAATCATCTACTATATAAATAAAGGGCACAGACGAATATATGATCTATTTAAAACTTTATGAAAATTGAATAAATAATTGTTCCATAAGAAATACTATATCAAAACCAAACTCATGATTAATTGTATATATCCCAATAAAAATTCTTACAAAACACATGCATATGTCTATGAATTTTCATCTCTACTAACATGTGGACTTTCTGGTTAAGACATGATAACTTATTACATTCGGAATAAATTATTTATACATATTAGATGAATTTTTTAACGCAAGAATATGATCTCGGCAGAAGTAGTTGGGTTCTAGTAGAAACGTTCTACCAATACGTAATTACTATTGTAACTCCGCGCCTGATCCTAGCATTTCTTCCTAACTGTTTCAGACATCACGGTGATGCACAATGAATTCACAACGCATTGAAGAAGATGGTGTTTTTTCAGGGAAAGGGGAGGGTCCGTTAGTTTTCTAACTATAGTTTACTCAAGGATTTGGAAAGGATGTTATATGTTCATATAATAAATATTTAAGGATGTAATTTAAGTTATTTATAAATTGTAAGAGTATTTTTCGCGAAACGATTTGTATTCCTCGTATAAAAAATACGGAAAAGGGCCTAAAATACCTCTATCGTTTGCTAATGGTTTATAAAATCCTCCGTCAATCTTGTTTAACCAAAGAATTAGATCCTTTGACCAAAGCTATTTTCAGGATGAACACGGATTTTTGATAACCAAGGCAAGACTGATTGTAAGTAATAAAGGAAAATCAATGAGATGTACGAAAAGTAAAGTGTATTGCAATAGTAGTTCGGATGTCCCCTTACAAGTTATATTTTACTCTCTTATATAGGGAATTTCCTAATATAACGTCTGCGTTTTTCAGGGATTGAGCATTAATGACTAATTATGACATTAATGTAACGTTACAATGAGTAACTGTAACTGTTGCGTGAATGTTGTGTAACGTGTGGATCACTAATTGAAGATCTCTGAATCTGCCTTTTGTTCCGCCCAGATATATTTTGACCGTGTCTCTTTATCTTCTCAATTAGGTTGAGACTTCCGTAGCTAATTAACCCGTGGGCGTGATTTGTCGTGCCTCTTTGCCTCATACCTCTTCATAGAGTCCCGTCCAGCTGTCGTGTCTTCATTGCTCCACGTAGACTGCTGAGTCATCAAGATTTATTACACGTGTGAAGCTCTTTTTTACCAATACAGATAGTCCCCCCACTTACCATATATTTATCGATCAATATTTGGTAAGTGGATACTCATTTATGGCGGGAATATTTTGCCGCCGCTTCACTCGAATCATTGCATCTTTTTCTGTATGTAAGCGTCGCTTGTCACTTCCATTTAATGCTTATGCCACGTGGCATTTCCGGGTTGGTTCTGCAATTATTCAACGCCTTTTAGGGCTTTTTTGCGGCTGCATCAGTCACAAAGTGACATCTTCAATTATGGCTTTCACATCATTGTTTTTTCCCATTTTTGACGGTTATCTTCGAGTATAAATACCCCATTTTCTTTTCTTTCATGAAAAACTTCTAACTTTCAAACTATATTAGTAAAGAACTTTTTCCTTGTCTTTGTAGATATGTATTCTTCAAACCAATCTAAGAGAGTCATAAACGTAGATGATTTGAATCCCTTTTCTGCTCCAACACGGAGTAGGAGAGGCGGCAGGTTGAAGAGTTTAGGTTCTACTTCTTCAAGGGGTTTTTCCTATTCTCAAATTACTTCTCCTCCTTCTTCTAGGTCTTTAACTTCTCCGAGGGCTAGGGCTTCTAGATCTTCGTCCAAAGGTAGAGAACGTCACGAACCTTTGCGCGAACCGAGGGTCGATGAAATAGTACCTGCAGAGTTCACCTTTGCTAGGGATAGTCAGGCCCTTAGAGATCAGGTTTCTTTATTATCATCTCTTGATAGTGTTGACAAGTACCCTACCCAACTCACTGAAGGTTTAATTCCACTTATACGCAGGGACTGTCATTGGAGTTCCGATTTTCCTGTAATCGTTTCAAACAGTAATCAAAGAATAATGTCTTACAAGACGGGGCATTCTTTTGCTTATACTATCCCTTTACATTAGGGTTCAAGCCTCCCATCGACCCAGTAATCATCGTGTTCTGTCAATTTTTCAAAATTTGCTTGGGACAAGTCGGTCCTCTTGTATGGCGAGTCGTTGCATGTCTTAGATACTTGGATACCTTAGCTTCGATCCCCTTTACCTTTCATCATCTTATTCACCTCTATTCCCCAATGTTGTTCCGTCAGGGAATTTTTACCCTAGCTGCTAGGAGTAAAAGGGTATTAGTGACTTCTGAAGATGATAAGGATTGAAGTTGGTTTCTTCCGTATGTTATTGTTCCTACTGCTAGTTTAGTAGGTGAAGAGAATCTCCCCTTCCCTGAGAAGTGGAATTTTGCACGTGAGTACATTTTTGCTCACATTCCTTGCTTTTTGCTTTAGATATTTTATCAATACCGTAGTTGTTTCTTCTTTTTGCAGCAATCATGGGAACCGTCGAGAATGTCTCCGATTTCAGAGATTGGGTAGAAAATCTTTTGTTAATTGCTCCATTGGAAGAACGTTCGTGGAAGTACCTATCTAAGAGGTTTGGTTGGAGATTTAAGACTCATGGTAAGTGAAGTTTTTATTTGTACTTGTTTAATTCTTTGAGCATTTTTTAACCCTTTCCTTTTGACAGGGTTTCTTGCTCGTGGAGTTTCTGCATCCGCGTTTGTTCCCAAGTTATCCCTGGCTCAGGCCCAGGAGATCATTTCAGGCTCTTCTTCTTCAAAGAGAAAAGCAGGTGGGTCAAGGACCTCGGGAGAAGAGGAGGAAGAGGAGGGCATTTTGGTCCATAGGTCACGTAGAAGGAAGGTGGTCTCAGACGACGAGTCTACACCTGTCATCGTGCCTGAAGTTGGACTTTCTGCCTCCGAGGATGCTACTCCCTCTCCCGTGTGTGAATCTGTTGGCCAATTTTTTCGTGAAGGCTTTGGTTCTGTTGCTGATGAAGCTCTCTTGGTTTTTTTCTCTCCTTCTCTTAGAGAACTCCCTTCAACTGTTCCAGTTATTTCTCCTGCTCCCGTGGCTATTCCTGCTCCTGTTGTTGCTCCCTCTCCCGTGGCTTTTTCGGCCCCTCAGACTTCCTCGCCCGTAGCTCCTGCAACTCTACTTGCTTCCGTGCCTTCTATTACAGAAGTAGGGTCTTCCAGTGGAGAGATGAGGCAGGTGATGATAGAAGTTCCAGCGGAGGGTAGTCTCTTTAAAAAGTCTGGCCAGCCTGATGTGTGGTTGAAACCGTTGATAGGACCGACAGAGAGAGCTAAGTTGGATAGCCACAATTCCCTTACATGGGCTAATGAAATAGTGCATACTTCTTTAAAGGTAGAATGCATTTTCTTGTGTTCATTCTTGTACATGTATTTACCATAACTAATTGGTTTTCTTTTGCAGATCAATCTTATAGGCACGGAGCTTATAAAGAGGGTTTCAAATACGGAGCAGGAAGTGAAAGAATGGCGTGCGGAAGCAGATAACTAGAAGGAGCAGTATGAAAGCTTAAGGCTCAACATGGAGGTTGTAGAAGAAGAAAAATGTACCTTAGAGCAGCAAGTGAGGGTCATGACGGCAGAGTTGGCCGTGGAGAAGGCATCCTCTGATCAGGAACACAAGTATAAGAGCATCCTAGAGTCCTCATTCGCAGAGCAGCTGTCTCGTGCCTCTGAAGAGGTCAGGAGTTTGAAGGCCTTACTAGACCAAAAGGAGCAGTATTCGGGCGAATTAGTGCAATCCCTTACTCAGACCCAGGAGGATCTCCGTAACTCTTTGGAGAAAGTTCAATTCCTGGAAAGGTCTTTCACTCCTTTAAGGGCCTCGAATGATGTTGTCGTGACTGAGAGGGATGAACTAAGAGTTGAAGTTATGCTATGGGAGAAATATTATGAAGCTCTTGAAGATACGGCAGTTGTTGATGTTAGTTGGGTGTATATGAACTCTCGCCTCGACACATTGACTGAAATGAGCCGAGAGGGTTTCGACCTTAATGCTGAAATTGCAAAAATCAAGGAGTCCATTGAGAAGGATCAACAAGGTCAGAATCTCTCTTCACCTGAAGGTGAGGCTCTTGCTGCTCAAGTCTCTTCGTCCCAAGACGCTCCTGCTTCTTCTGCCAGTGAAGCCAACCCCCCTCCTGAAGAAGTTTAAGAAGTTGGTTCCTCCATTTTTTTTTCCTTTGTCTCAATTGGTGGTTACCCCCAGTCCCATCGGGGGTAAATTTGGATCTCTTTAAAGTCCCCAAATGACAACTTAGGGACACCTCAATGTATAAAAACTCTATACGGCTAAGTATAAGTTAATACTTAGTTTTTACTTAGCCGTTTTAATATATTAATGCGAGTATGACTTTTATTTTCCATTGAGTTTCTGCTTCACTCTTTAAGTCTTTTTTGCATGCTTTATTTTTCGAGGTTTTAGTTTTACCTCTGAGTTTTGCATATAGAATTCTTTAGATTACTCGTACCTTTTCGTAATAGGCACAGTGTGTGCCTTTTTGTAGTAGGCATAATTTATGAAAGAGGGCCCATTTTTGATCGACACTTAATGACGAAGACGTCTCAACTTCATAAAGATGTAATAATGCAATAGAGTGGTATGAATTTTTCACATGTTTAAGAATGTTTCTGAGAAAAGTTTTTTGTTTGAACTTTCACAACTTTTTACATGTGTTTGATTATCGTCTAAAACTCATGTTGCAACTGTTTTCTTTTAACAGATTTGATATACACTTGTATTTCGTAACTGTTTTTCGTATGTAACAGTTTTTTCGAGTTAATACAAGAGAGCAACTGTTTTTCGTTTGTAACCGTTTTTATTCAAGTTGGGGTTTTCACCCGTAACTGTTTTTGTCGACAATAGTTTTCAATTAGCACGAGGAAAATGCTCTTGCGTTCGTAACTGTTTTATTTGATAATAGTTTTTTGAACAAGTACAGGGATTTTGATCTTTCATTCGTAACTGTTTTATTTGATAACAGTTTTCTATATGAGTACAAAGATTCTGTAACTGCTTTTAGTTACAATAGTTTTGAATGAGTACAATGATGATGATCTTTTATCCATAATTATTTTTGGTTACAATAGTCTTTCTTTTGAATAAGTACAAAGATGCGCATTTCTTCCTCGTGGCTAACATTTTACCTTTTAACCTGAACATGTTAGAAGGTTTTTTGGATTAGAGGCTTTGTGTTTGAGTCTTTGGCTCTTTCGATTTTGCTCGTATCACTTGACTTGTTGGGTAGATGGATCTTCAGGCTTCGAGCTTTGACTTTTTGATAGTCTTTTTTGCTTCGTCTTTGCCTTCCATACTGTATAGTCCCCCAAGTGTTTGAGCTTTGAAGAATGAAATCTCGAGCACTTGACTATTCCTTCCTTGTGGTCCTTTTCCTGAAAAGTAAAAACATACGGGACTCGAAGGTATATAATTTTTAGATGATGACTGCTTAACCCTTTGAAACGTCCATTAGAAAGTGTAACCCTAGACCGGGAATTTAGTTACTTCCTCGCGTCTTTGCAGGTCTAATATTATCATCTGGTGATGGGTTAGCTTTATGCCTATCATCTAAAAAGGTTAGTAAAATTTTAAATGTTCAAAATAAAATCGAACGTGTGATACCTGACCGGGGGTATCAACTTCTTTTCCTTAGAAGTAGTACTTCTTCAAGTGGATGGCATTCCAACTTGTTGGAAGGATTCTGCCGTCCATAGCTTCCAGCTCGTAGGCGCCCTTCCCAGCTATGTCTCAAACTTTGTAGGGTCCGTCCCAGTTTGGACTTAGCTTTTCTGCGCCTACTTCTTTCGTTGATTGAAAGACTTTTTTGAGGATGAAGTACCCAATCTTGAAGTATCTGAGATGAGCTTTACGGTTGTAATAACGCTCTATGATTTGTTTTTGAGCTGCCATCCGTATTAATGCTGCTTTTCCGTGGTTCGAGCAGGTCCAGATTGGTCCTCAATTCATTGTCGTTTGCTTCCTCCATGGCTGTTGTAAACCTTATGCTTGGTTCGCCAATCTCCAAAGGTATTAAGGCTTCTGAGCCATAAATAAGTGCGAACGGAGTTTCTCCCGTGGCTATTTTTGAAGTTGTTTTGTATGCCCATAGTACCGCTGGTAACTCATCAGGCCAGTTTCCTTTGGCTTTATCTAGCTGCTTCTTTAGATTGTTGATGATGACTTTATTCGTCGACTCATCTTGAACATTAGCCACAGGGTGGTATGGCGTTGAAGTGATCCGTTTGATTTGCCAACTTTCGAAGAATTCTGTCATTTGCGAGTCTATGAATTGCGGGCCATTATCACACACGATTTTCTTTGGTATCCCAAAGCGGCATATTATGTTTCACCATAATAAGCTTTTAACTTCCTTTTCTCGAACCTGTTTGAACGCTTCTGCCTCTACCCATTTTGTAAAATAGTCGGTTAACATGAGCAAAAATCGTACATGTCCTTTAGCTGTGGGAAGAGGTCCCACTATGTCCATACCCCATTTCATGAAGGGCCATGGGGATATTATTGGATGCAATAATTCCTCTGGTCGATGCATGTTATTGGCAAACCTTTGGCATCTGTCGCATTTGGATACGAAGTTCTCTGCCTCTTCTTCCATCTTAGGCCAATAGTATCCATCTTTGATTAGGGTTTTTACTAAGGATCTCGCCCCTGAGTGATTTCCACAGTGTTCTTCATGGACTTCTTTCATCACAAACTCCATTTGGTTAGGTCCGAGGCATTTTGCTTGGGGCCCTCCGAACATCTTGCGATATAATGAGTTGCGAATAAGGTAGTACCGTGCAGCTTTGCGGCGAAGTGCTTGAGTTGTTTTCTTGGCTTCAGGTACGGTGCCATTCTGCAAAAAATTTAGGATTTCGTTTCTCCAATCCCAGGTTAAATTGTTGAAAGTTACCTCATTTCTATCCTGGTCGATCGCTGAATGGAATAGATGAACGACAATTGCATTGTCTTTGTTTGTTACTTCCGTGACTGCTGAGAGGTTAGCTAATGCATCTGCTTCTGCATTTTCCTCTCTAGGTATTTGTACTACCTTCCATGTTTTGAATTGTCTCACGAGCTCTCCTGCATTTTCCAGATATTGTTACATCCGAGTCTCTCGAGCGATGTAAGTCCCCTGCATCTAATTTACTACCAGTTGAGAGTCGCTTTTGATTACGATTTGCTCGATTGAAAGCTCTCGTGCGAGTTCTAGTCCTGCAATAACAACTTCGTACTCTGCTTCATTGTTAGTTACAGGATAACATTTGATCGCATGTCGTGTCTTTTCACCCGTGGGTGATATTAAGACTATGCCTAAGCCGGCACCTTTTATATTGGAAGAACCATCGGTAAAAAGGGTCCATAGACCCGGATTAACACCGTTGAAGAGTTGTAACTCTTTTTCCACTTCGGGGACAATGCTATTACTAAAGTCAGCGACAAAATAATCTAAGATTTGAGACTTGATTGCAGTCCTAGGCCGATATATTATTTCATGCTCACTTAATTCTATGGCCCACTTGGCTAATCTTCCTGATAGTTCTTGTTTATGCAGTATGTTTCTTAATGGATACGAGGTCACCACAGTGATTGGATGACATTGAAAGTATGGTCTTAATTTTCTAAATGCCATGATTAGAGCTAAGGCTAACTTTTCTAGATGTGGATATCTAGTTTCAGCATCTAGTAATGTCTTGCTTACATAATAAATAGGAGATTGTTTACCTTTATTCTCCCTTACCAATACTGCACTTACAACAATTTCTGAGACAGAAAGGTAGACGTATAGCCGCTCCCCCTCCTTCGGCTTTGACAACAACGGAGGTTTTGATAGGTAAGCCTTTAGGTCTTTAAGAGCCTGTTAACATTCTTCAGTCCATTCGAACCGACTTTGCTTATTGAGAACTGCAAAGAATTTGAAACTTTTCTCGGAAGATTTGGAAATAAATCTTCCTAAGGCTGCAATTCTTCCCATTAGTCTTTGAACTTCTTTTTTATTTATAAGTACATCAGGTATTTCTTCTATAGCCTTAATTTGATCAGGATTTACCTATATTCCCCTGTTTGATACAAGGAAACCCAAGAATTTACATGATTCCACACCAAAAGCTCATTTTTCTGGATTAAGCTTCATATTATACCTCCGTAAAATGTCAAAGGTAATAGAGAGGTGCTGGAAATAGTTTTTCTCCCGTGTTGATTTTACCAGCATGTCATCAATGTAAACTTCCATTGTTTTTTCTAGATGTTCCTGGAACATCTTGGTCACTAGCCTTTGATATGTGGCTCCAACATTTTTTAAGCCAAAAGGCATGACTTTATAACAATAAGCCCCCCTGCTTGTAATAAAGGAAGTTTTTTCCTCGTCTAAGGGATCCATTTTAATCTGGCTATAACCATNGTGGTAATGGGAATGAATCTTTGGGGCATGCTTTATTTAAGTCAGTATAATCTACGCATACTCTCCATTTTCCATTCTTTTTAGGTACTACCACAGTGTTAGCTAGCCAGTTAGGGTACGTTACCTCTCGTATTGAACCAATATTTAAGAGTTTCCGTACATCTTCGTCAATCACTTGGTTCTTGAATGATCCTTGCTTTCTTTTCTTTTCTTCGACCGGGACTCAGCCTCGTGCCTATGTACGCTTTCTGTTCAGGATTTCGTTCAGACAATGGAACAGCTTCGAGCTCTTTCGTAGTTGTTTTGATGTGCTCGTTTTCCTCCGGTTCATGAATGATGTTCAGTCTGAAATCTACATCGGTGTGGTCCAAATCCTCTTCCATGATGACTTGATTCACTTTCTCGTAAGTATTTTCTTTCGTACATGTTTCAGCAGTAATACCTTCCGTCCCTATTTGGGTAGTAATTTCTTCCATGCCTGTTTGGGCGGTGTCACCTGCTTGGGAGACTTTCTTATCCCTTGATTCTTTCACCTCTACTTTTTTGTTGTAGTGTACCACGGAATTTATATTTCTCGCGGTTTGCTGATCGCCTCTAATTTGCTGAATCCCCCATTCAAAGGGGAATTTAATTACCTGATGCAAGGTGGAGGGTATTGCTTTCGTGTCGTGGATCCATGGCCTTCCCACGATTACGTTATAAGCCATGTAAGTATCGATGACTTGGAACCTGGTACTTTTGATCGCTCCCTCAGCATAAGTGCTAAGTTCAATTTCTCCTTTTGTTATAACCGTAGAGTTATCTAACCCTGATATGGCTCGTGCCCTTGGGATTACTTGATTCCCCAATGGCATTTCTTCCCCGACTCTTAGCAAAATGATATTGACTGAACTACCTGGATCAATCAACACTCTTTTTACGTTAGTGTCATGAATAAGTAA